>NKZZ01001274.1:0-22227 GCA_002370815.1 Metschnikowia hamakuensis
ATGGCAATATCTTATCCAACCACCACAGTATAGTAAAGTCAGTCTTTGTCTTAATCTTCGGTGGTCAGTCCTGCTCATCATATAGTGCACTCCTCCCCAAGAAAGCACAGCCCATAGGCCAGATCATAGGCCAGATCATAGGCCAGATCATAGACCACAAGATCATGGTTACCCATTGTATGTATAATGTAATGAGTAAAAAGTGGCAAGTTTACAAAGTGGTGTTCTTTTTTCTGGTTAAATTTGGGGGTGTTTTATGGTGTCTTTGGTGATTTGGTGGAGTTTTGTTGATTTCGCACCCAATTGCAAATCACGTGCATGGCTCTCGGAGTCACCAGATCCACCATAATTCCAAGCCACGTCCCTAAATTTCACCAAATTTTTAGTTTTTAATGGATTTTCTTGGAATAGATCTGTGGCTTCTATCAATTCATTTGTTTAATTAAATAAAAAATCGACCAATCCGTTTTAATTCTCGAGATGACTCGAACTTGGACACGAAAAGACGTTTTCTGGACCGAAAAAGAGTTTAAAAAACAAGCCTATCTGTTTTTTAGGGCTTAATTATGAAAATGGAAGTATCGAAAAGTTGATTCATGCGTTTGGGACGGAGAAATGTCGCTTTTGAACGGGGATTTAACGGTTTTTCAGCCACAAGTCTTGAATTTTCGCTTAAAAGATCACAATCTTTAAATTTCAGTCTTTTAATGCTGCTCTATACTCAGATTTTAATTTTTTTTTTTGGAAAGGTTCTTGAAGAATGCTGGATGGCTGCAACCCTCGGAACTCGGGCCCTGCGCTATGAGCGCACACCCGTGCACCAGACAACCTCAGCAGAAAAAGGCCCAACGCAAAGCCACCAATTATGGGCTAATTTTGATCGAATTGAGTTGGTTGGAATGCTGGAATTCCGGACATCACAAAGGATGTTTTTGGAGTGGAAAATTATGGTCGAGTGCAGTTTTAGATGATGCCTTTATCTCCGAGGTGCTCTATTCCGGGCGCTCTATTCCGGGTGCTTTATTCCGGGCGCTCTATTCCGAGGTGCGTCTTCAACCAACCACTTCCTTAGCTTTATTTTCTAGTCTCGAGAGGTCATTCTGGTTACGAGCCACTGAGCCTATATTTTAACTGGTCATGATCACTGGGGATTACGTAATCCCCGAATCGACTGTAAAAACTATTTTCCTGCATATAGCACCCCATTTAAAAAAGACGACATGTATACAGCTATGATGGTCCAATAATTCCAATAAACAATGTTGATGGTCTGTGGAATCGTCCAGGGAAGTTTCAAGGGAAAAGCCGGAGGAAAGAGCCCGGAAACGGACTGCATAATGCAGAGGTGTACGGGTTTATCGGGTTTCCTGGGACCAACACCAGACATTACACAATTTAATTAGACATTAGACATTAGACAAGAATCTTTTGGACAAGGAGAAATTCGAAAAGTGAACGTAGAAAAAATAGAGATATAGAATGGTGGAGATGAAGTTAGATGGGAGACCATTGGAGACTAGATGCAGGACATGCATCTGTGCATGAGAGGAAAAGGTAGTTTTCTGACCAATCATTGGACCAAAATGGCTGAAATTTGAAAAGTGTCATGTGATCCATTGTGACACACGGCTACCGGATTTTAGGGTGGCTACGGTTGCTGGAACACTGAAATATGACCCCAAGCGGACCTGCAGATAGACAGTACCCTGCACACAACTATTCTTGGTGCATTACACAAGGACATACCCCAGGTTAAGCAGTTACAACTTCCAGTATAGTTTCATAACTTTTAGTATAGCTTAACATTTACAAGGAGACATTAGACATTTGACAATTTAATTAGACAAACAGACAATTAGACAAATAGACATTAGACAACTAGACATTAGACAATTTCATTAGACAACTAGACATTAGACAAGGAGACATTAGACAAGGAGACATTGGACATTAGACAATTTCATTAGACAAGTAGACATTAGACATTTAGACAAATGGACATTAGATAATTAGACATTAGACATTTATACAAATGGACATTAGATAATTAGACAAGTAGACAGTGGAGATCAGACAATTAGACAATTAGACAATTCGACATTAGACAATTCGACATTAGACACTTTTATTATACAATTAGACAATTAGACAATTAGACAATTCGACATTAGACAAGAAGACATTAGACATTAGACAATCAGAGATTCGATAGTGATTGCAAACCAAGAGTAGTCTGACTTGGCGGTATGTGCAGGACACGAGTGAGTGCGGGCTCGTAACCACACAGTATTATTATTATGTATAAACCAGTGCACCAAACCACCAAAAAAAAAAAAAGAAAGTATTCTTGTTCTGCACATACTCAAATACTAATATTAAAAGAAAAGCAATAATAGAATGGGCCCGCTTTCTTTCTTTCTTTCTTTCTTTCGTTTTCTCATTTTCCTGCATATAATGCTATATCGCGTACCCTCGCTCATAACCTTCTTCAGTCCAAAATGCTCATACAATTTAATATTATTTCTATCTTTTTACTTAGACAAATCAGCATTCACTCTGGGAATTTCCCCTGGTTTCGGTGGTTTTGGTGTGTGAAACCACCAAAAAATGGCGTGGCCTTGCACTATATGCAGGACACAACCACCAAAACCACCAAAACCAGTACACCCCAATAAAACAGAGAAAAAACCGATATCCAAAAGAGAGTCTCGAAAAAAGAGAAGATTCGGCCAGAAGATCGACCACTCTTTTATTTTCTCTCTTTGCAAATCACCACTTTATATACTGGTGGTGTACGGGTGTCTCACCAGGTGCAGGATAAACCACCCATCACACCAGACAACCAAAAAAGCAAAAGAGACACACCTCTAAACGTAATCTAGGCTTTGGGGCTTTAATGCTTTGGAAAGTGGCTTTGGTGGGTTGGTGGATTGGTGGACTGGTGGATTTCTGGAGGACGTGCGGGACCCAATCTTCCTAGTGCTATGTGCGCGAAAAAAACACCTCTTCTCTTCCACACTATGCTCCGGTCCATTCTCCACCGCTCTTCGGCGCATGGGCCGTTCCGTTTGGCCCAATCCCCTCTCATGCCCCCCTCCACCGTCTCCATCCGCTCCTTCGCTTTTTCCCTGCGTTTTTTCGCCCCCGGAAGCTTGTTTGGCGAGGTCACACAGTCCAACGGCTCCCAAACCAAGGAATCCTCTCCAGCCGCCACCAACAACCAGTCTTCTTCAGGTGAAAACAGTCTGTCGCCTAAACCGGAAAACGATACCAAGTTGCAGCAGTATTACGCTGAACAGGCCCAGAAGGAGCAGCAGTCAAGGGACAAGTACATCAGTCCCATCAAAAGACAGCTTTTCGACGCCAACGTGGCGGAACATGGCTTCTTCAAAAATAACCAGGTGGTGCGGGACCCCGAGACGGGCAAGAAGTACATGTTGCAATTAAGCGCCGAGGAAATCGATATTCTTGAGCCCACGATATACTTGCACCTGTACCGGATCAAGTCGTCGATGAAGAAGGCCACAATTGTCAACCGGTTTGTGCGGGGCATGACGGTGAAAAACGCCATCAACCAATTGCACTTTAACCCCAAGAAAATGTCCACGGAATTGGAGAAGTTGCTTAAAACAGGCTTGGAGCAATGCAGGAAAGTCGGCCTTGACGAAGACTCGGCTTATATCCAGGCGCTCTGGACCGGGTCCGATGGCGGCTGGGTCAAGAGACCGGACATTAAAGGCCGGGGGCGGACCGGAATCATCGAACATCCATACGTCCACCTCAAGGCCATTTTGAAGTCAAACCTCACCAAACAACGCTTGGCCTGGGAGCAGGCGCAGAAACGCGTGCTTGCCAAGCCCAGAGTTTATATGAACACCGAGCCTTTGAACTTTCCCGTCCGGGGATTGTACAAGTGGTAGTGTATATAAGTGTAAATAGAAGATCAACAATGAAAGATCAATGAACGACCAACATTTGGGATTGACAATGGCCAGCCAAGACATGACACTAATACCATAGGACTACCATGGCCTAAGAGAAGTTTCAACGAATGGTGGTTGGAAATGGTGGAGATTGGTTAAGGGCAACTGTGTGCAGGAAACCCATCTATATTATGCAGGAAACAAACCATGGATTTTCGTTTCATTGTCCAACTGCACCAAACGCGAAGGCTCAGGTGGTTTTAAAGTGATGGTTAGAAAGGAGGCGTGGGCCAGACCCATGGACCCGGCATAGAAAAGTAAAGTTCAATCGCCACCACCTCCCCGGTAAAGTTTTTTTATATGTGGACTGCATATAACGCGGGTCAAACTCCACGCTAATCAATTCCCTCCAATCGCCCCTTTTGGCATGAATTTCTTTGCCGTGGATATGTCCCGTTCATTAGTTGACTTTCCAAACTGCGGTTGCGAAAAGGCATGCATAGTGCGCATGGCATGCGTCATGTGCGTAATCAGTTGCACTGCTGCAGCACCACCTGAAACCAAGACCACGCCAACCCCCAAAGCCCCAGGGAGATAAACCCCAATTCGGCCGTGCACAAACGTAGGACATGAAACAACCCAACAAAACACAAACACAACAACACAAAACACAAACGCATTTCGGGCGGGGCGTAGTATAAATAGACCCGGTTCCCCCCCCTCAAGGCTCCATAGCTCTTCATTCCATTTCCCACCCGTGAGTGCGCTTGCCACATGTCCTGTAGCTGCCCCCTACCGCACAGGGACCTGTTCTGCCGGGATTCCTCCCCAAAGCGTATCTCCCACCATACACCTCAGTTCACTCCGCTTCCGCCTATACATTCTTTCTTGCCAGCGGGTGCCCGCAAACCTTATATACTTCGCGACCCCTCACCCCTTCCAAGCAGAAACCCCTAAACCCCGAGCAACGCCCCTCGTCTGAAACCACTTCCGTGCCACTGCCCCTAAGCTTCTGACCCTAAGCTTCTGACCCTGAGCTTCTGACCCTAAGCTTCTGACCCTAAGCTTCTGACCCTGAGCTTCTGACCCTGAGCTTCTGACCCTAAGCTTGTGACCCTAAGCTTCTGACCCTAAGCTTCTGACCCTGAGCTTGTGACCCTAAGCTTGTGACCCTAAGCTTCTGACCCTAAGCTTCTAACCCTAAGCTTCTGACCCTAAGCTTCTGACCCTGGTATCTGCTAGAGACCCAGGATTCGTGCCACGTGAAGACTTCACTGGACTTTAGTGCAATCTGCCCGTCAAAAGACTCCCTTTTCATTCCCCATTGGATTCACTCTTCCCATTGAATTCCACTTGGATCCTCTTTTCCATTTCCCCTCTTGGATCACCTTTGACCCATCGAATTCTACTTGGTATACCCACTTGGATCACACTTGATACCTTTGACCATCGAAATCTACTACTTGGATCACATATACCTTTGAGACCACTTGATAGCTCGAAATCACTTGATACTTTGAAATCTCTTGATACTTCGAAACCACTTACTTTGAGATCACTTTACCTCGGGATCACCTACTTTGAGATCACTTACTTCGAGATCACTTACTCCGAGATCACTTACTTCGAGATCACTTGATACTTGAAACCACTTTTCCATCGAAACCACTTGACACATAAAACACCAGCAGCAATGGGATTGGCGTTGACGGACTTTTTCGATGACGAGGCCTACGACAGCAAAGATACGCAGATTGTGGTGTGCAACGGGTGCCTGGCGCACTTGTGCCTCCTGAGCTTGATTCTCTCGGACCAGTTCCGGGGACTGTCGGGAAAAGCATACTTGGTGGATCGCCTCATCAATATCCACACGGACACCATCGACACGGAAACGTCCATGGAGACGGGCATTTACCTCATCAACAAGATCCTGTGCCGGCAGTGCCGCACCAAGTTGGGCTGGCACTACAAGAAGTCCTTCAAGTACCTGGAGTACTACAAGGAGGGCAAGTATGTGATTGAGTTGAAGTATATCCGGTTGGTGGCCAACCATTGCTCCACGGCCCAGCTCACGGAACAAGCCAAGATCCTGCGCAGACGCCGCTCGTCGGCAGGGAACCCCACGGTTGTCAAGGAACGAGAAAGTTTAATGGAATCTTTCCGGAACTACAATGCCAAGATGAACGAGCAAGGTGTTTCCATGAACGTGACCAAGGGCAAACGAACGTTTGACATGAAACAGGGCATGACGCATGCCTTGAGCTCGGGCCACATCCAAACCCTAGAGCTGGTGGACGATGAACCTGAAGTGTTTTAACATCAGTTCCCAACAGATCCCCAAAGTTCGTTCCCCACGTTGGCCATTCTGCAGTCCCCTCTGCCTACAGTTCAGTTCCCCACGTTGGCCATTCTGCAGTCCCCTCTGCCTACAGTTCAGTTCCCCACGTTGGCCATTCTGCAGTCCTCTCTGCCTACAGTTCAGTTCTTCATGCCCCCGTCGGTCATTCTATTGGTTTCTACTGGTCTACTGGTCTACTGGTCGATCTACAGTCCCGGCGTGTCGCGGACACATTTGCTAGAGTGTTTCTTGTCGGGCACAAGCCCTCTTGGTTGATTTCTTTAGTTGGTTGATTTAAATATGTTAGCTGCGGTCATGTGACGCAACTATATGCAAAAAAAAAACGCTCTATATGCCAATAAACAGCGTTCCATAGCCGGTGGCAAAGTAGTTGGCCACCTCTTCTCAATCTCAATCTCAATCTCAAACTCTGCCTTTGCCTCTGCCTCTGCCTCTGCCTCTTGCCGAGACCTTCTGCCTCTTGGGCAGCGTCGTGCTCTTGGACTCGCTGCTTCTTCTCTTGTTGGCTTGCAACTTCATGTACACCAAGCAGTATGCAGATGGATCCGATAATGCACTCCTCTCGTCAATGACATTGACGTATTCATCGTCATATGTGCTCCACGTATTATCGGGCTGGTAGCAGTGGGCAATGTAATGACCGGACAGAATGGACCGGCCTTCATGCACAATCACCGCCATTAATTGGTACTTGTCCAGAGAAGACAAGGACTGCAGAGAAGATGAGGACTGCAGAGAAGATGAGGACTGCAGAGAAGACGAGACCTGCAGAGAAGATGGGGCCTGCAGAGAAGATGAGGACTGCAGAGAAGCCGAGACCTGCAGAGAAGATGGGGACTGCAGAGAAGGAAGCGTGGTGTACGGGCCGAGGTCCAAGTACTTGCTGTAATGGATTGGCTGTTTGACCTTCAGCGATGAGTTGCCGTTGAATTTGAACCGTTTCATGTGCACCATCAAAGTTTCAGGCGACCGGTCGATCAAGGACTTTTTGGTGGCCTCGGTGTTTTTCTTACACTGGTCACACCAGTACCCCAGCGACTTGTCTGATTTGTCTGTTTTGATCAACTCGGTGGCGAAGAAATCGGAAAGGGCTCTTTCGATGGAGTAAGAATCGGCCATGGATGGAGATAATGATGGGGTGGTGGTGGAGGAGGAGGAGGGGGACGTTGAGCCTGGATCACGTGGATGCTGGGAGTCACGTGGCTGGGAGTCACGCGACTTTTGGTCACGCGAATGGTCACCTGACTTTTGATCACGCGACCTTTGATCACGCGACTTTTGGTCACCTGACTCAACGGTCTGATCATGTGACCGGCGGCGTCTCGTAAAGCCAAGCGATAAATCATAAAACTCTTGCTTGGTCACGCTGCTGTTTTTGCAAGATTGGCAAACGACTTCCTGGCGGAGAAGTCCCCCGAAAATATCATAGATGATGGACAGATTCAACTTGGCCCCTTTCGGAGTACTGTCTTCCTGCATCCGCCCCATCAAACTCATAAAGTACTCGTGGGAATCTTCCTGCTGCCATTCACTCATCATGCAATTGATATCGTCTAGCCGCAGCACCAACTTCTTTGGGTTGATATATTTCTTGGAAGAACTGCCCCACATCTTGGTGGCAAGCTCGGCAAACGTATGAGTCACCAGGCGTGCAGGCAACAGGCTGACCTGATTGGCCAGGACTTGCTGGAGGTAGTTCTGCATGGCGGGAATGTGGACCAAGGTTTGGATGGCGGAGTTCATGTAGCACGTGACGCCAAAGTTCAAGAGACCCACGGGTTTCTTTCCCTGGAATTCCCCAGGCCACCGAAACATGTCAGGAGACGGAGATGGAGATGGAGACAGAGACAGAGACGGAGACTGGGCGTAGAGCAGAGAAACGCCACTCAAGTCGATCTCAGAGTCTTTTGGGTTTCCCTTGGTTTCAGGAGCAATGGACACAGGAGGAGTCTTTCGGGAATCGTCCAAAAGGTCTTGTTTCAACCTCAACTTCTCCCCAGCCATGCCATTGACTCCAGCCTCTCCCAGGCCCTCCACCTCAGATTCATCTCCAGCCAATTCCATTTCCTTTCCGTCACTTGCACTTTCTCCACTTCCACTTTCATTTTCACCTTCACTTTCATTTTCACCTTCACTTTGACTTCCACCTTCACTTTGACTTTCACTTTCACCTTCACTTTCGCTTTCACTTTCACTTTCACTCTCACTTTTCACACTGGGATCACTTTCCACGCTGGCGTCGCTTTCCCCACTATCAAGTCCATGGTCTCCTTGATCCAAAGACTTTTTATTAGGGATTTGAACAGACACATCCTCGCCCAAATCCTCGCCCAAATCCTCGCCCAAGTCCTCCAGCGACCTGAACCCATGGAACGACGAGTCGGTCTGGAACTCCGACGCCAGCTCATACTCTTCCAGCCCTGAATCAGATCCTTCGCCTTCTCCAAGATCTTCCCCATCTTCACTTTCTTCACTTTCACTTTCTTCACTTTCCTTTTCTTCACTCCCACTCTTTTCTTGAGCATCACTTTTATCTGCCAAACTTTCTTCACTGTGTCTTTTCTTCCTTAAGCTTTGCTTGGTATTCGTTTTCGCATCCTCCAACTCTGAGCCAATGTCATTTCCAGAATCACCCAAGTCACCAAAACTCGAATCTTCCTTCTTTTTATTTCCACTTCTTCTTCCCTTTTTGGACTTGTCCTCGTGGAACTTTTTGCCAGTGTAGGCGGCGATGGCCTGGGCCATGGACTTGGGCCGCGGCGGCTCCGTCTTGGCGTGCTTTTTGACGATCATGGGCTTGTTTTTCGGCGCCGACGAAAGCACAATATACCCGTTGGATTTGACACTCTGCACGTCGTGCTCGGGGTGCTTGCCGCTAACAAACGTGAGGGGACTGTTGAGAATACGGTCCACGAGGGGGTTGGACATGCCGGCGTGGAGTATGGCACTTTCTGAGCAACAGGTGAAGGTGAGCAGCGAAGCGATGCGCGGTCACGTGCGGCACGTGCCCGTGTACTCGTACTCGAAAAACACGGCCTGGAAACGGGAAAAAACGGGATTGGAAAAAGGTCAGTGGGATAAGGGTATTTCGAGGTTGAAGCCGACAATTTTTGGGAATGGATCATTCAAAAATGGATGTTTGGACTCGATTGCCGGATGGTTTTTGGCAGCGTAGATGGATCCGGGATGCGAGTCTTGCACACAAGGGCAGAGCACCGGCACATAAGGGCAGAGCACCTGCACACGCCGCAGAGCACCTGCACCCATCGCCTGGCGATGCCGCGTGCCGTCTGGAGGTGTTCCACGGAACCATGTCACTCGGGAATTCCTTTCAGCCCCAGGAAAGAGAATTTCAAAAAAGGAATTTCAAAAAAGGAATTTCAGAAAAAGGATTTCAGAAAAAGAATTTCAAGAAAGGAATTTCAAGAAAGGAATTTCAAGAAAGTAAAATTTGCTCTTCAGAAACGATTTTGCTTCGGTCATAATTCACCCATTCGTGGCACCGAGGATCCAGTAGATACCAAGAAAGCCCGTCGAGTATTGGTCCTCAAGACTCGCGTACTTTAAAAGTACCTTCCTGATTTTCCGGCCTCCACATGTTATTATGGTGATTTTCTGAAATCCAAAAGCAGTGCATTTGGTCAAATCAGCTAAAGTAGTCAATCCAGCCAAATGAGCTAAAGCTAAGAAAGGAGAATTCTTTAACCCGTCCGAAACTGTCCAGAACCTTCTGGTGCTTTTGATTCTTCTTTTGCCCCAAAGTGAAGCTATAAGTGTGGAGAATTCTTTAAGCACATTGTTGAACTTGAACTTGAACTTGAACTGGAAATGGATCCTAGATGGTTGGATAGACGGTTTATGTCCTGGTTCATCTAGAAAATGAAACTCCCCATAATTATCTCTTTTATCGATCCCAACAGTCCCTTGAACCTCCAGTACCAACCTCCAGTCCATAACCACCAGTACCATCCTCCAGAGCAGCACAGTCACGTTCAATACACCATCAACTGCCAAACACAGTATCCTTCCATGTATCCTTCCATGTATTCCACCCTTTTTTCTCCAAGTATCCCTCCAAGTATCCTTCAATGTAATCTTCCATGCATCCCTCTATCATTCATCTCGTATCCTTCAATGCATTCTTCCAAGAATCTTAATGGTAACCTCAATTAGTCCTCTAGAATGTTCTTTAATTCAATAGAACAAATGTCTGGTATGAACACTTGGTGGGAGGTGGGGAGAATGTCTAAGTGGCGAGCAAAAAACGAGATGGATGAGATCATGGGGGGAACCTCTATTTATATAGTTCGCGGTGGCCAAAACGGTACGGTCACAAAACCGATCCGGTGGCAAATCCGATCCGGTCGCAAAGCGGGGTAGCGGTGGCAAAAGGAACACAAAGACGAGGATTTGCGGGGGCCACGGTCTTTTGATGGAGATGGGTGTTTCAGAAGGTGCGGCTGCATATGCGAGTTTTTGCAGCCTCCCAAGTATATAAGAAGGTGTCCCCGCGGCGTTTCTCACCCTGGATTTTTACAAGCAATTTTTACAATCAATTTTCACAATCAATTTTTCCAACCAATTTTTACAACCAATTTTTACAATCAATTTTTACAATCAATTTTTACAATCAATTTTTACAACCAATTTTCACAATCAATTTTTACAACCAATTTTTACAACCAATTCTTACAACCAATTTTTACAACCAATTCTTACAATCAATTTTTACTATAATCAAGTTTATCATCAATTCAAGGTTTCGTTTGGTTCGTTGTGGTCTCCGTCTGGTCTCCATTTGTTTCATTGCCTCTACATTGACTGTTCTTTATTCATGAGAGTTATTCATAAGAGTCTCTAATTTTATATACCAGATCCAACACACAGATATTTCATGGAAGAAAATTCCAGAATTCTTGGGTTAAATGGGATATATCTTGTCTAATGTCTTGAATATGGACTTGTCTCTTGGCAAATGCGACATATGAGGAACGCAAGCTTATACGAATACTTGATTTCCTACATACAAACTCATACAATCAACCACAGAGCAACTTGATTGCAACTTGATTATATACAGAGGCATCTACACTATAACTACTCACCAACCAGTTCACTGGAACCTTCGACTTCCGATTTTAGATGAATGCCTGCTTGCTAAGCTATTCAACCTGGACGTCAGGTTCGCTTGGAATTGGCAAAATGTGATTGGGTTCCTGAATATGGGCCTGCCCATGTGTTCAATACCACCACTCTTCACCTCCAATCACACATTCATTCCCTAGTCTTTTTGACTTTCTGACTGATTGACTTCTAGTCCCTTGACTTTCTGACTGATTGACTTCTAGTCCCTTGACTTTCTGACTGATTGACTTCTAGTCCCTTGACTCTGGACTGTAGTCTTATTGGACTCCGAAGACCCGGTTCTGGCCACGCTTGTATGCCAACCGGAGCAACTCGGCATGGCCTATGTTGGCAGCAGCACGGCGTTGTTTTTTCAACTCAATCTGGAGACTTTGCATGCGGTGCTTCAACTCGTTATCCACCGGTCCTTCACCCGTGGCAAACCGCTTGCGGTGGGTAGTTGGCTCGAAGTATATGTCAACATTCTCGTTGCTCAAGAGGTTTCGCTTGGTGCCCTTTTGCCCAATCCCCAAGTAATCCGACTTGTCAAAGTCTGATTTGAAATCAGCCTTATCGGCCTTGAAGTCCGCCTTATCGTCAGGCTTGTCGTTCTGCTCGGACTCTTCGTCCTCCTCGAGATCCTGGTCGATATCCTGCTTGAGCTCGTCACTATCCTCCGCAAGCTCCGAGTCGTCGAGTTTGGAGCCCGCCCGGCCGAAATACGTCCGCAAGGCATCCTTCATATGCGAGCGGGTGTCTCCCATCATCAACTCGTACCGCATATTGAATAAGGGCAAGTCCCGCTTGACCACGGCACACGGCACATGCACATCCGGCGCCATCAACTCATCCGCCTTCAGCACCAAGTTCTTGTGGTATTCTGTTTCGGAGCCCATACTCTTGTATAGGCTGGAAAGCAGCGACTTGTGGAGAATGGCATCGAAGATCTCGCCGTCCCGCGGGCCCTTATAGAGCTTGATGTCGAGTGCATAGTACTGGTCCGAATGCACCCCATAGTCCCGGTCGCCGTCGCCCTTCTCCTCGCTTTTCTTCTGGTACCCCACCGGAAAGGCCCGGAACGCGCCAATCTCCACCTTCCGCTGGTTCACCGTCTGCACTGGATCCACCACAATGGCCAAGTACGGGTCCTGGAAACTCTGGTTAAGGCTCTGCGTCGCCACATCAATGCCACTGAGCCAGCACCCGTACCCTGGATGCAGGTGGTACCACCCCACAATGCTATCGTTGCGGCCCACGTCCTTGAGCACGTCCAAGTACTGCACCATGTACTCGTACGCCTCGCTCTGGGCATTGACCCTGGTTTCGGTGCCCTCCACCGGGAGAGAGTACACGTCCATGACAATGAACATGTCCCGAACGATTTTGCCCGTGAGCATGCCCATCACCTCGATGGACCCTCCCACCTTGGCATGCACACTCATCTTGACCAACGCCACGGCGGAAATGAGTACCTGGGTGAAGTACTTGGGCGAGTTGCGCCATGGCCGCGTTTGGAGCGCGGACGTATCCTGTTGAAGCGCATAGAGCGAGCTGCTTTTCTGATGCTCGAACTGGAACTGCTCTTGATTGAGGTGCACCGCTTTTCCATTGGCCTGGTGGAGTTTCTGCGAGAGGCTGTAAATAAGGGACTCCATGAATGAACAAATTTCAGGAATTGAATCAACAAATCAAAACCAAGGAATCAAGTTTCAGGGAAGCAAGGATTGAATTAGGAATTAGGGAATCAAGTTTCCAGGAATAATGAATTGGGAATAGGGGTTTGAATGGTATTGTTTGCCGCTGGAGTGACTTGGATCACTGAAATGGAACTGATATGGAACTGAAATGGAACTGATATGGAACTGAAATGGAACTGAGGGGAAGATCACCTTTTAAGGAATATGATTGGTTGGATAGAAATGAATGGATATTAATTGGATATGAAAAGAATGGATGGTTGTATTATTGGAAACAGGGTAGAGGGATGGAAAAAGGCTGGGGCGCGCTATTTGTGCTTTGGTGCAGGAATAAAGTAGTACAAACTACTCTGGTCTGCAGAGCTGAACTTGCGGCCGTCCCGCCCGCGAGGATCCACCGAAAGGTAGTCCCGGTTGGATGGCGGAATGTAGAATTCTTGCGACGTTCTCATCATATCGCTCTTATCCACCATCGTGGCGTTCAGAAACACGTCGTAAGGGCCGGTGCGGCCGTTGGCAGGCCATTTCTGGAAAATGCCCGAGAACCGCTTCCTCAAGTGGATTGGCGGCGGAGCGAGCGCCACGGGCACCCGAGGGGAGAGAATCACCCGGGAATTGCCCTTGCTCGAAAGCTCCTTGTACTGCACATGGATGGTTTTGTTCATGAACATGGAGTGGTTGTCTCGGGCCACGGCACTGGCGGCGGCTGCCTCGTCGGTGAACGTGACAAAGCTAAACGTTGACGATCCTTTTTGAATCACAGACACATCCACGATATCCCCGTGCACGGAAAAGTGCTGGCGGATATTTTCTTCGGTGGCGTCCGGAGGCAACTGGCCAATGAAGATCGAGAGCTTATCAAACTGCAGTGGCTTCATGCCCACATCGTCGATATTCTGCGCCCACTCCACGTGGTACTCTTCGCTCTCTGAAAGACTTGCAAACGCTCTGATAGCATCATCTCGGTACGAGTACTTGATGAACCAATTCAAGCTGGCGTCGGGAACGGGCCCGCTGACCACGCGCCCGGCGTGCGTGCTAGGGGTAATTATTTCAATCTCGCCATATTTGGAAGCAAGGTCCTGAAGCTGGTGTCTTCCCATGTGCTGGAAAAAAGAAATGAACAACGTGCGGTTGACTTTAGCAGCCTCACACCTTAATTTGCGCCCATCGAGCTCGGAATTGTGCCCCAATTTGATTGCCTTCTGGCAGTCCCGGTCATTGGTATATTGAACAAAAGCATATGGGCGGTTGACGGGGTCTCTAAGCACTTTCACGGATGCCAACTCGCCGAAGGCGCCGAAATGGTCGGTGACGGAGCGGCAGAGTTCATCGTCGGACCTGGTGGCACGGAGACTGGCCACAAACACACAGGCCGACGGCCGCCGCTTGCCATGCCTGAAGGATTGATCCTTGGCCATTTTCATTGTGTTGAAGCTCGGAGCAGGTGCGTAGTTTTCCTTGTTTAAATCCTGTCCCGAAGAAGCTTTGATGGGGGAGGACATAGTAGTGGGTTTGAGTAAGTAGTAGTAGGGGATGCGCTTGTGTATGAAGAAAAGAGTAGTAGTGGGGGAACGCTTTTTCCGGGCACTGGCTTCAATTTAAGCGCATTTCAGTGCTTTCACAAATGGCTCTGTGGATGCAAGCAGTGCGCGTGTGTGCAGGACATGGCTGCAAAACGCGCCATGAAACAATGACTTTTGAAGCCAATACTTTAATCCTCGAAGCCACTCACACGTTATATTAAGTTGGGACGTTTTGGCGAGATTGGAGACTAAATTTCATTTAGGCGTGTTTATTAGAATTTCGCAACACATTGACATTTATATTGGCCTTTTTTTTTAATTCGGAAATGTCCCTCTTCTTGGTAATGTGCCTTATTTTTTTTGGGTCGGTTTCCAAAAAAAAATTGGCGGTGGGTGGCGCCGGTCAAAACGCTTTCCAATTGCACTACTGCAGTTTCGATGATTTCGGATCCAGGGGTGAATTCAGTGGTATCAGAAACGGATTTTGGTGCTGAGATACAAAAGGAACGGCAGCCCCTTTATATATGTCTGTGGCGCCAAGATAATGGAGACCACCCCCTATTTTGGATTGTTTCAGAAATGCAGCCGGATTGGGTTTGCCACTGAGCATAATGTACATAAAAGAATGGAGGTGCGCTGTTTTGAAAACCCACTCGGGGGTCACATGATTTGAGAAATCGCAGTTCTCGGCTGTGCAATTGCAGCCTCCGTCTCGGGGGGGGGGGGGCAAGTGGTGCGCGAGGCTGAGAAGCAAGGAACTTCGATATGCGGTGTGCGCCCTGCACAGAACACTTCATCCCCGAGCAAGGCAACCCCAGGGCCGCCGAAAAAAGCCGCCACCTTGGCGAGACATTTGGAGGGAAAAACGAGCCACAGTTTCGCCTGGTTGTTTATTTGAAAACACCCGGCGCATTCCTCTGCCACAATATGCAACTCCCATCTACGAGCTCAACTGCCATATCTGTTAAACCAGAAAAATAGTGGAGGTGGAGGCGCGCAGCCTGTGTGCAGGACCTAACGTGATTACTCCGCTTCTCCTCAAATTCTTTCCTCGCAACATCGCCTATCCTCTGGCGAAGTTTTTTCCCTCATTACCCCATACTTTTTTTGGTCCTCTCCACGCAACACCGTGTTAGAAAGCCACACCCCGAACAAAGGAACATCCACATCCCATCTTGTCCTTTTTTTTTTATATCCTGATTTTGCCCTCCGTTCGTTCATGTCCAGCTAGTCTCTGCGGTTTTCACTCCACTTTTTTTTTTCATATTTACCCGCAGACGCACCCCTCGTTTAACACAGCAAAAAGTCTTGTGTCCTCCAGTTATCTCCAGTTCCGTCCTATCTTTACTTCATAGTTTCCCAGCGAGTGCCTGCATCTCCTCCATCAAGTCTACAATAGGAGCGTGTTTTGTTTTTTCCGTGTGTTTCTCTACCGTCCGCTACAGTCGTTGATATAATTATTTTTTTATTCCACCTGAAACGTCGTCTGTTTCCTGAACCCCACCGTTTGTTTGTATCCTGAAACCCCACCGTTTGTTTGCGGAGAAAAGCACCATGATGTCGTCAAAGATCGACGCCAAGCGAAAAGACCCGGCGTCTCGCCCATACAAGTGTCCCATCTGTGATAAGGCGTTCCATCGGTTGGAGCACCAAACACGCCACATTCGAACACACACGGGAGAAAAGCCCCACTCATGTTCGTTCCCGGGATGCAACAAGCGGTTTTCCCGGCTGGACGAACTCACACGGCACTCGCGAATCCATACCAACCCTAATAGCCGGCGCAACAAGAACCTCTCCAAAATCGATTTTGCCGAGGACGAGCAGGCTGTGCCCGAGTCGCCACCGGCATCCAAACTTAATACCTTCATCAGCTCGCCTAAATTGGGATACATCCCCGAAACAAATGCAGAATCGTCTGCCACATCGTCGCCGTCCAGCGACTCGCATAAACTTGGCACGTCAGTGACCTCCGGAGACACCGATACAGAAGCCGACATGAAAGATGGCAAGCTTCTGGAGAGCCTTTCCACCGCGAGCTCCACGATGAACATCGATTTGTTGGCCTCGGCGGCCACGGAAGAACTCAAGGTGTTGGAGAAGTCAAGCACCAACACGACGTCGGCCAAGCCGGGGCGGCCGCACTTGGAATACGCCAAGAGCCCAGCCAATTCGCAGTCGCTTCCGTCTCTCAAAGACTACTTCAAGCCCGGTTCCAGTACGTTTTCGTTTGCTCCGCTGAGCTCACTGAATAACCTCCAATACCTCTCGAGCGTGGCGCTCACGTCGGGCAAGTCACCGAGCGGGAAAGGGGCGTTCAACACGCTCCTACAGCTCCAGAAAATGACGCCGTTAACCCCCCAAGTGCATCAACCTGTTCCTGGCCGGTCCAAGATCCTCGACCAAAGCGACTTGGACTACGTGCAGAACCGGCTCAAGAAGAGCCGCCCCAACTCGCCCACGGGCAACTTCACATTACCCAACTCGCCGGTGTTGGGGCTCTCGTCAGCAAACACGCCGGTGATGTCTGCACACAACTCGTCCAGCAATCTTTTGTCTTTTTTCATGACGCCGATGAATAAGCCGCTGGAAAGTACGGGCGAGGGCATGAAGAAACCGGCGCAGGTGAAGGTGGTGCCACGGAATATGAACATGACGCCGCCGCCCACGCAGGCCAAGAAGGACTCCGAGGCGAGTCTGCCTCAGGAAATGACCCACTTGCCACCATTGCGGAGCTTAAAGTTGGACTTGCCCACGAACTTGACCATGAACCAGGACTCGGACTCGTCCCAGTGGATCTCATCGGGGCCCTTACAAAAGAGAGAATGAGGAGATCTGGCTGGGTCTGGGTTGGGTCTCATGGTCCAGAATGAAGTATTGATTTACGGATTACATAGATGTCTAGAAATAGCATAGTTGCATAGAGGAGCCGTGACAACCTCATGGCTGTAGTCAGAAGAGCCAGAGCCAAGACTCCAAGACCCAAGACCCAAGACTCCAAGACCCAAGATCCATACCCAAGACCCAAGACCCAAGACCCAAGACCCAAGACCCAAGACTGCAAAATTCCAAGACTCTAAAAGCTTAACCTGAATTAATTAACTTGTGTAATCATAGAGCTTCCTCTTCCAACCATATACATAGCTTTACCTCACGGCATGAACTGACGACAACGATGGAACGCCTCCACACTGGGATTTCCAATGCCTTGTTTGTCAGTCCATCTGTACAGGAAAGTCGTTTGATGATATTCTGGAAGATGTTTCAGGTATAAAAGCAGGTAACATCAAAATGTCAACATTGACTTTGGGCAGGGTAATCTTAGGAATGACTTCTTCAATCTTAGGGTGTACTGGTCACCATGGTCCGAGATCTCCGCGTCGATCACCTCAGCTTCTTCAGCAATGATAGCATCTTCAACACTAGCATTATTTTCCAAAACCAAAGGCTCTGGAACAATTTCTGCTTTGATTGAGACCGCTTATCAATGCTTGCCCTCTATGTCTAACCGCAACTGCTGGCACATATTTCAGTGGGTAGAACTCTTTCATAAATAGTATCATTACTATTTCTGGAATTTAGTTAATCTATTTCGTAGATAACTTGATCAGTCGTTAGACCATTTTTAAAGACTCCCACTGCTGCTCTTTATAAGAGTTGATTTGTATCAATGTGGCCGTTGGGACTTTTATCGTCGGCTTCAGTTCCATGGCTGGAATTCTTTCTTTCCCAAATCTGGATAGAATTCTGAACGGTAAATCTCTTAACTTGCATGTGTGATGTCTCTGTTGCGCGTTTGTATAAACGCGGTCATAATCTGGCACGTGAGTCTCATTGGCTTCCAATAACGCAAAGAAGTAGGGAACTTCTGTAATCATTTCTTGGCTTGTATTATTGTTTGAGTTCTCCATCGAACATCATTGAGATCTCAAAGGACAAGAGTCTTCGTTACTCCGAGAGGAATCTTTTCGTCTCTGCTTTGCACTCGAGATTGCCACCAAAGTTGGATGAAAGATTGTCTGCTGACTTCCCCGATGAGCAAGTTTGAAGCTGACTTCCCCGATGAGCAAGTTTGAAGCTGACTTCCCCGATGAGCAAGTTTGAAGCTGACTTCCCCGCTAAGTAAGTAAGCTTCTTGGTAAGGCTGAGAAAGAATCAGGTGACTCGCTTTTCGGTGCTGTTATCGAGCCTTTGGTCAATGTTGCTTCTGCCTCTAATAAAAAAGACTTTTCTATTCCTAGACTTCTTCACTTTTGAATCTTCATTTCTAGAGTTCATTTCTGATTCTTCGGTTAAACTAGGAATCCTTTATATAATCTTGGAATCTTATTCCTTATCACAAGCTGAACTGAAGGGATTTCCCGCCTTGTATCCAATTGGCTGGCCTGGATCCATCGGAGCCATAGCTTAAGGAAGAGAAAAGTATAATTGCTCTGTAAAAAAAACTGGGGGGATCGCATATTTATATACCGCGAAAACAGGCGGTTTTGTGGCGGCACAAATATGAAACGCGCGCGCCGGGCGAATATAAATTGCAGCCAAATCCGCTTCTCAATACTTCCCCCCTTTTTTTCAACACCCATCGAACTTCCCCCATCTTTTTTCAACACCCTCTTTTTTCACCACCACCCGGCAGCTTTTATTTCTCATGCGTGATTCTATCAGAGGGCTGTCATTGGCCTTGCCCCCTTCGTGACTGACTGCGTGAGGGGTCGCCCCTTCGTGACTGACTGCGTGAGGGAATATTATCAGAGATCATTCATTGGTTCCGGATCCTCCACTGGTCGGCTTTATACCCTCCCGTGGTTCTAACCTCCGTGTTTCATCTGTATCTCCGCATACTGAATTGAGAAGTACATTCTCCTTTTCTTGAGTTTCAGTATGCTGTACATATGAGACGTGCGAGTCTCATATGTTCAACAGGGTCTACATGGCATTAGATCTGAACCAACATCATGGTCTCTTTTTTTGATAATGTTATGATCAGATTCCTCAGAATAGATCAGTACACCCTAAGTCTAAGGATCACGTTTCGAGAGGATTCCAAAACAAATTTAGATACTATAGATACTACAGATCTATAGATACTACAGGGATGCCAAGATACAGCAGGAGATACTATAGATACTTCAGGGAGCCTAAGATACTATAGATACTATAGATATTCTAGAAGATACTTCAGATACTATAGTTACCAGAGGAGATACTAGATACTCTGGATACTGCAGAGATACGTGGTGAATTGGTGTACTATAGGAGATCCCAAGACACTAAGAAGACCCCACCGACTGAATCGCCAAACTCCACGTCACATCCAGAACTAGACATAGAGCAGTACACCCTAAGATTCGAATGGGCCAGAATTGGTATAAAATGAAAACATACTATCATCTCTCTTTATCGGAGACGGTATCAACGATGCCCCGGCCTTGGTACAGGCCGATATCGGCATGGCCATCAGTTCCGGCACAGACATGGCCATCAGTTCCGTCACAGACATGGCCATCAGTTCCGGCACAGACATAGGCATCGATTTTGCCGAAATCGTGTTGATGGGCTCGCAAGGAAAAACAAATGACTTGGAGCAAATCACTTTTCCTTTTTTTGTTTCAGCCTGTTCTTACATTCCATAGGGGGACACTACTAACTGCAGGACCCGTGCGGGAATGCGTGCATTTTCCGTCTTACTCTTGTCGATGCTTGCCAGCCTCGTGGCTGCTGAGACCCACACCAAGAAACTCTTGCGTCATATTGAAGTGTGGACCAGTGTGGAGCACATTCCATCGAACCTCGTGCATCTCCAAACCCATTTGATCCGGGTCAAGGGTCTGCTCCGGGTCAAGGGTCTGCTCCGGGTCAAGGGTCTGCTCCGGGTCAAGGGCCAGCTCCGGGTCAAGGGTCTGCTCCGGGGCAAGGGCCAGCTCCGGGTCACGGGCCAGCTCCGGGCCAAGGGGCTGCTCCGGGTCACGGGCCAGCTCCGGGCCAAGGGTCTGCTCCGGGTCAAGGGTCTGCTCCGGGTCAAGGGCCAGCTCCGGGTCAAGGGTCTGCTCCGGGTCAAGGGCCAGCTCCGGGCCGAGTTGGGCCGAGTTGGGCCGGGCTGCAAACCAATTGGAATACCAATACGGCAAGGACTTTAGTTCAAGCGTACGCAATGGAAATGGATTGCTCTACCATTGAGCTATAATTCATTTATGCAATGAATAGTTTTGAACTATTATAATAAAGGCATGAGCTTTATATGTTACCAATTACATTATATTGCTTACCACAATGCATCCAGAAGTTTATATAATAATAATCCCAGGATTTGGAATCATTTCCCATATTGTATCAACCTAGAATTAGCGTTTGATTCCGTCAAAACGCAGGATACTATATGCAGGAAACCAATATTATTAATTAGTTAGTACTTTATTCATAAGATATATTATTAAATATACCGATAAAGTAAAATTCTGGTTAATCAATTTATCTTAGGGTGTACTGATGAAGCTTAAGAGAAAAAGGTGATAAGCTTTAGCTGATATGCAGGAATTCATCCAGATTAGAATGACAGCTTTAATAACATTATTATTGATATGTTTCTTTCTCTTTTTACCATTTATTTCGGAAGCATTTTCTAGAAAAAAAGAAGATGATGGAAGAAGGAAGAAGAAGGAAAAAATGTGGTGGAAAAAGGGGGAAAAAAGGACCTGGGGGTTGGGGGTTTATATACCAGCCAATCCCTTTTCGCGCCCCGCCCTGTTTAATTGCAGCCATTTGCCATGCAGGAGCCGCCTCCCGCGCGAAATATATAAAGATGCGCATCCCCTGGTTTCCAAGCCATCCTCAGAAAAAGTGTCGTGAATATATGCTAGCATTTTGAACAGCATGAATGGCTCGAATTGGTGATATCGCCTAATTCGGTGCCTATTCCTTTAGCTACTCACTCATTGACTTGCCGAATCCAGACTGCTTACTGTTTACTGAAGTAGAACCCTAANAATTGGTGATATCGCCTAATTCGGTGCCTATTCCTTTAGCTACTCACTCATTGACTTGCCGAATCCAGACTGCTTACTGTTTACTGAAGTAGAACCCTAAATCGATGGAAAATAAGCTAGAGTATGTATTTGTTTTTAAGAAATTGGAAAAAGGTCATTTTCCTTGAATTAAGAGATGATACTTTTCCACACTACTATACACTACTCAACCTCTATACACTACTCAACCTCTATACACTACTCACACTACTCTACACTACTCAACCTCTATACACTACTCTACACTACTCAACCTCTATACACTACTCAACCTCTATACACTACTCTACACTACTCTACACTACTTACTATTAGAATTCTCGGTACCAAGTACTATGTGTATTGGAAATTCTTTAGAATGAAATTTGGGAATCTTAGGGTGTACTGGTCTATCTATCTAGGGTGTACTGGTCTATCTCTAGTACTTAGCAAACAACAGAATTCAAATGATTTAGGGTGGACTGAAGTTCCACACTTGTGAGAGATATTGAAGAACAACGAGATGTTTGCAGATAAATGCAGATGATGACATGCCAATGATTGGTCCATTAAGGATTGATTGGAGTTGGACTCTAG
>NKZZ01001278.1:0-39828 GCA_002370815.1 Metschnikowia hamakuensis
TTACCAGGATTGACTTTTGTGGATGATTTAGTTTCTTTAGTGGTGGTCCTCTTGAACTAAGAAATCTATTGCCGGCTTAACACAAGACATATTTAACAGAATTCAATCTCATAAGGAAAGGTATGTATTAAAGAAAGGAAAAGACTATTGAACTTTGGGGAAGACTACTGGAAAAGACTATTGACCTTTGTGGTGAAATCGAAGGGGTTGATATTGGGGTCGGTACTGTGAACACGCTCCTATGCCTAAGGATCAATGATTCCGTGGTGGCACTGGATGTCGTGGAAATCAGCGTCGATGCTTGATTGATATTCGTTCGGAGGAAACTACGTCTTCAGCCCAGTGAAGTTTTCTCCGCCAAAATGGTTGGATTGAATTATCAGTAGCTAGTTTACTGGCTATTGGGTAGTTAATCGACGAAATTGCAAAAAAAAAAAAAAACCTTCACTAAATATTTAAATATTTTGGTTTTTCTTGGTTTTAAATTCAATTTTCGGGTATTTTTTTTTAAAAAATTGAATCGCCGTTTTTCTATGAAATTTTGGTATTTTTGGAGGTTTTTGGAGGTTTTCACTATAATTCTTACGGACTCTCAGCTAAGTTTTGGCCTGTTTTGGCCAGTTTTGGCCTGTTTTGGATGTTTTTTTTAAAATTTTTTTAAATAATTTATTAAACATTTAAAATTAAATGGTCAATCTCTTTGGTTATTTTCAACTTTTCCGTGTTTTTATTGTTTTTTGTTTTTGGTGGTTTTGGTGTTTTTTGGTTTCGGTGTTTCACTAATTTTGGCCTGGGAGTTTGCGCGGTCACGTGGTGGTGGCACCCGCACCTCGCACCTCGTGCTCACCTCGCGCTCCTACTACTCTATTCCCAAACAACAATGGATCGATGGGAAGAGGTATGTCCGACGATGCGTGCCGAGACCAAGTCAATTTGATGGCTGGTTTCGGCTTTAATGCTTTTTATGTTTCTTATGTTTCTTATGGCTGCTATCAATTTACTTAAAGTGTCACTCCTGTCCTTCCAACTCCTCAATCTCCTCAGTCTCCTCAGTCTCCACCAATCTCCCTCAATCTCCACAAAACTCCACCAGATTCTCCATTCAGGCTTGGATTCTACCGGACACTTTGTCCAGTCTTCTTTCTGGTTCCAGACATACCAATAGCTTCTTCAGACACCGCCAGACACTCGAGACACTTGTGTTTGTAGCTGCTCTGTTCTTTGGGTCTGTACCAGGTCAATCCTAGACCGGTCAATCGTGGGACAATCCTGGGAATATCATGACACCTGGTCAATTCTCGGATAAGATCTGCTGTGCACAAAGCGGGGATGAACTAGTGGTGGCGGATTACTCAATCAATCACGAGCTTGGTGTCGTTGTGGTGTTTGTTAATGTGAAGAATGGTTGATTGGAGTCTGGGTTGGGATTTGGCTTTGAGTTTGACTGACTTGAGCTTGACTGAGTTTGAGTTTGAGCTTGAGCTTGAGCTTGAGCTTGACTTTGAGCTTGACTGACTTGGACTTTGAGCTTGACTTTGAGCTTGATTGGTGAAAATGGCTGTTCTTTGATTCGTTTTGGTTGGTCTTGAACTTTACTAACTGCAGGTCTCTCGGATCCCGGCTACGGCCAGGTCAGTGCCCTCTCGCAAAACAAAGGAGGCGCCCCACATCACAGCTCTCCAGTTTGATACCAGCTCCAATCTTGTGTGGTGTGGAGACTCCAATGGCATAACCACCTCCTTCACTCCACACGACCCTCTGGTTCTTGCCCCGGCCCAAAACCACATGCCGTTATACAGGTACACCAAGTTCCGGGCCCTGGCCATCGATAGCCCCGTTATCCAGATCTTGAACCATCACCGTGGCATTTTTTCGCTTCTGAACTCCTCCATCAACTTCAATTGTCGTCGAGGTATACTCAATTCTTCTTTGAATGAACACCTGCTCAAGGCGGAGCCCCGGGCTCGCAACTTCACCTGTATGACTTCACCATACGCCACGTCCAACAATTTAATAGTGGGAGGGGCTCATTCGCTCTTCAAGGTGGACTTGAACAAGCCTTCGGTGGTACAGGCTTTTGACCATACAGGCGAACTATCTTTCATCAACTACTCGTCCAAAATCATGACTTTGGGCAAATACAAAGGCTCCTTGGAGATCTTCGACCCGGCGTCCAACCTGACCATCAAGACGTTTGCGGGGCACAACGGGCTCCTTTCCGATTTGGACGTCAAGGGCAACTACGTGGCCACGTGTGGCTACTCTGTACGCTCCAAGCGAACAAATCACTCCTTAAACTCCATGCCAAGCTCCATGGAGTATATGGTGGATCCTCTTGTTAATATCTACGACTTGCGCATGATGCGGGCGTTGTCGCCTATTCCGTTTTCCGCCGGCGCCAGTTTCGTCAAGTTCCACCCGAAACTACCGAACATCATTGTGGTGGCTTCCACCACTGGCCACATTCAATTTGTGGATATGTTTGACCAGCTGGAGAGCCACCTTTACCAGGCGGACTTGTCGCCGTCCATGCCTATGGGCTCCATGGCTGCGCCGGCCAATAGCTACCTTTCCAACTTGGACATGAGCGAAAACGGCGAGTTTTTGTGCTTCAGCGATGGCTACAAAAACTTACATCTCTGGTCCATGGACAAGCACTCCGCCAGCAACAACTTCCTGAACTTTCCTGCTACGTTGGAAAGACCGGATATCTCCGAGGATTCTGTATCTGCAGGAGGCCGTGGCTTAGATGCCCAAATGCCGCTTAATGCCGTGGGAATGCCCTACTATAAAGAGTACTTGAGCTCCAACTTTCCCAGCGATATGGTGTTTGTGAAGGAACTGGCCCGGGTGCGTCTGGTTCAGGCCCCGGAGTTCCCGCCTAAAAAGGGAACCGACAAAAAGACTGGCGTAAAGCAGGTTTTTGTGTATGATAAGAAGCGGTACGGCTCCCGTTATGTGATTGAAGACTTTGAGAGCTTAAGAGTCAATGCTCACCTCAAGAAGGGCCGCAACAAGACGTCCACGGCTAAAACCCTAATACCCAAGTTCTTGAGCGAGAGAAGCATCACCTCGTCTCCTGCTCCGTCTAATGCCAGCATGGACTCTCCCCTAATGTCCCACGCGGCCATCTTTAATGACCCTAATGACTATAACGACAATTTCGCCGACAAAACCCCCGACATCCACCAGGAACTGGTGTTTCAAAGCAAATCCATCAATGGGCTCAAGCCTCCTACATGCTACACTAAACTAGAAATCCATTACTCGAAATTTGGTGTGGATGACTTTGATTTCGACTACTATAACCACCTGAACGGGCTCTATGCAGGCCTAGAGAACCATCTGGACAACTCCTACGCTAACTCGCTTCTACAGCTTTACCGGTTCATTCCCATCTTTTACAATACGGCCACCGAGAGTCTTTTGAGTGAGTATCTTCCGAGCGACAAAGCAACCATTCATACACGGCAGAATCCACAAGGGTCTTCGATTTTAAATGAATTAGCCTATCTTTTTGACATGATGCACAATGCCGGCGAAAGAAATGTCAATATCTGCAATTTCTCGCTTATTTTGAGCCAAAGCCCGCTTGCAAACGCCCATGGGCTTGTTAATAAAGATGACGGTAAGTCTCTCGATGCTGTGGACCTCCAGAAATTGATCTTGACGTTCAACAAGTTCCTCATGGAGTCAGTGGTCAATGATTATATTAGCCAATTTGGGGTCAATGTGCAGGACATGACGGCCACCCACTACGAGCTTGAAATCTTCAACCGGCAAACCGGAGCCTTAAAGGAAAAGCAGTTCAGCAGCCAGGCCACGGTGGATTTGGTTTCTCCTCCGCAAAGTGTGGGCCCTAAAATGCATTCCTCCAGAACAGGCCAATACCATACGCAACTAGCGAAAAAGAACCATACGATTCTTACGTATTTGGAACATTCGTTGAATCAGCAAAAATTGATTCCGGCGTCGCAATCCACTCCCGTTGATTTTGAGGTCAAGCAGAGTCTCATGAGAATCGGCCCCATTCTCCTGATCAATTGTCCTTTTGTGGAGGCCGAGTTTGACATGATTCGAAACTATAAGAAGTGGCTTCTCCCGGAGTTTTATGCTCTTGTCAGCAACCACTCCAAGAAAGTCACGTTCAAGCCGGTGATTACGCAGTTTAACCAAAAGGCAGAGAAATACGAGCTCCAAGGTTATGTCTGTGAAGTGAGCCATGGGCCTCGTTCAGCAAAGGGCCAGCACAACTTGGTGTCGTTTGTCCGGTTGAAATCGCCAGCTTCAGGAGTTTATCAATGGATGTTGTTTAACGATTTCCTCGTGATGCCAGTATCGCAAGAAGACGTGTTTGATCTCTCGCCTGTATGGAAAAAGCCGGTGGTGATTGTATACAGCAACGTGGAAGACGCCCGGAACCAGGAGTTCTCGTACTTCCACCATGAAACGTTCCGCCGAATCAAGAACCTCGACGACAGCATTCTATACAAGGACCATTTTGCCTGTGGCACCCGGAACGGGTACAAGCGGGAATACGAGCTTTTGACGCGGCAAGAAGCCCCCGAAGTTGGCTCTCTTGTGGCCATCGATGCAGAATTCGTCTCTCTTCGACCCGAAGTGGCTGAAGTCAGCTATACCGGAATGAGGAACCTCCAGCGACCCACGCTTCTCTCCTTGGCCCGGATCTCGGCCATCCGGGGAGACCCAGGCCCCAAACACTGTGTGCCTTTTATTGACGACTACATTCTCCACTGCAAGCCGATCTACGACTACTTGACGACGTTTTCGGGAATTGAAAAAGGAGACTTGGACCCCGAGAGCTCCACGAAAACACTAGTGACGCTTCAGACTGCATACCGCCGGCTCTGGCTCTTGTTGAACTTGGGGTGTGTATTTGTGGGTCACGGGCTCAAGAGTGACTTCCGCTGCATCAATCTCCAGGTGCCCAGGGCTCAAATCAGGGATACCATTGAGTTCTACTACTTGCCGGACTTTAAGCGGAAACTCAGCTTGAAGTTCTTGGCGTATAGTGTGTTGAAGGAAACGGTGCAAACACGCAACCACGATTCCATTGAGGATGCCACCACGGCGCTTCTTTTGTACAAGAAGTTCATGGAGCTCCGGGGCTCGGGCGAGTTTGAGTCGGCCTTGAGGAAGATCTACAGCGACGGCCAGCAGTTGCGGTTCCGGGTTCCGGAGTAAGGTCAAGAGGACCCAAGGAATAAGACTGCCCAAGGATTAAGTATTAAGACTGCCCAAGGATTAGGCTACGAATGGAAGACAAAGAAGTCGGGGTGGTCCAGGAGTTTTAATGCTCTGGATCTTGTTAGCTGCATGTACTGCATGTACTGCATGCAAGGAATAGAAATATCTAGAATCTATCAAAAAGGAACTAAGAAAAAGAGGCAAGAAGAAAGATGAAGTGAATATTACTTGGGGAATGGTGTGTTTAGACCAATTTCGTATTACCAAAATATAGTTCAATTGGATCTTCTTTATGGTGTTAGATGATAGTCTCAGTGGAGTAGTCCCAAAGAGGAAAGTATATTACCAGAAGGGGAAGAGTAGTCCCAAAGAGGGAAGTATATTACCAGAAGGGGAAGAGTAGTCCCAAAGTAGAAACTATTTTACCTAAAGCGGACAAGCAGTCCCAAAGTGGAGTAGTCCCAGTGGAGTAGTCCCAGTGGAGTAGTCCCAGTGGATAGTCCCAGTGGAGTAGTCCCAGTGGAGTATCCCAACAAAATAAACATTAACTATAAATGACCTTAAAACATCACAAAGTCAATTTTTTAAGCTCAAGATTCTATCCCGATTAGGAATCGTTGGGAACATGTACTTTCATTGGGAAGGACATGCGTGCACCCGTACACCACAGCCACGCACCCCACAGCATGATACTTTCTCACATACACTCATACTCAAGACAAAGCCACACTCAGCTACTCAGCTACACTCAAAGTCAAATACAAGGGCTAAACACAAGGGCTCATCACAAAGGGCAATCCGGAATACAAGGGCTAAACACAAGGGCTAAATCCAAAATACAAATCTTAAAGGGGAAGGGCTGGCATTGGATATAAAGGAGTGCCTAGTGACACCATCAAAGCATACAGGAACAGCACTTGACATGGCGTGGAAAGACGACCAGAGGACGTCAGACGGGCCGGAGCATTCCACCGGTTTAAAGATAGAGTCCCGGGGAGAGTCCCGGGGAGAGTCAAGGGGAGAATCCTTCAATAGACTGTCCCGAGAACAGAGTCTAGAGAACCGAGACTCTCGACAAGGAAGAAAGGAAACTAGAGAAGGGGATATACACGAGCGGGAGGAGCTCAATAAAGAGGCCGATAAAGAGACCGATAAAGAGGTCGATAAAGAGGTTACCAGTGATATGGAAGTTCCAAAAGGAGGGATGGAGAAGGAGGAGCTCAAGACAGATATGGACAAGGATGCAGGAGACAAAGATACAGGAATCAGAGTCTCTAAGGAAAGTGAACAGGAACCAATTGAAAAACACGGGGAAATGGAAAGGGATGGAGGAGGTGATAAAGGAGGAGAAGTGGAAAGGGACGGGGGAGGAGAGAAGTTGGTGAGGACACCCAGCAAAGTCAACATGGCCAAAAAAGGACACCCCAAGAAACTCCATGCCCGGTCACAATCGCATGCCAAGGTCCCCACGCGGGCCTCGGCCAACTCCAAGCCCAACCTTAACCGGTCCAAATCCACCGATGCCATAGTGAGAGGTTCTCGGCCGTCTATCAAGCGGAACAACCGGTCCCACACCAAACTCACCTCGTTGTATCCTCTCACCAGCACGCTTCTGAGCAACTCCATCAACCGGGCCGTTGGCGGTCTTAATGGTCTACAGCCTCTTACAAAGACGGCTCTGAGGGATAGTACGGGATTCTATAAAACCACGCTGAATGCTCTGACCACCTTGGCCAAATCGGACCTGAACCAGCTGATCAAATCCAGCAAATCAACGTCGTCGTTGAAGGCTCAAAACCGTTCCAGTGGCTCGTTGAAGGCTTTGAATTTGCAGCAGCTGGGAGGGCTCAAGTCCAGTACGAAGCGAGGGAAGGCCATTTTACGCTTAAATGAAGATACTGCCTATGATGAGTATGAGGATTTCAGTGAGGACTCTGAGAAGGAGCTGGATCTGTATAGAGACAGACTAGCGAGAGAAGATCGTGGGGAGAATAGAGAACGTGGGGAGACTGGGCAAAAAGAAGAGGGGATTGGACAAATTGGTCAGGATGGCGAAGGCCCTGGACAAAAGGAGGACAATGCCATTCCTGAAGAACCCCAAATCCCCCAAATCCCCCAAAAGCTGGTGACGGCAACCGAGCAGGATTTAGGAACCGGAACTGGAGCTGGAGCTGGAGCTGGAGCTGGAACTGGAGCTGGAACTGGAGCTGGAGCTGGAGCTGGAGCTGGAACTGGAACTGGAACTGGAACTGGAACTGTATCTAAAGCTCAAAAGCAGGCGATGGAGACTGCTACCGAGGGATATGGGATATTGGGCCGAAACGAGTCCGAAGAACTGCTCAAAAACATTTACGGAGGATCGTTCTTGCTCTCGCAATCGACCGGAATGACCCGCAAGTTCGATGCCCAAGCCCAGATGGACCGGTCTCTCGCAGACCACGACGGCATCGTGTACAAGCTGGCCGAGTCCACACGGCCGGAGTCCGGCCCCAAAGTCACCCGGGAAAACGCCACGCAGGGCTCGTACCAGCCCGACCAGAGCATTTTCAGCAACTTGCAGCGCAACGACTCCAAGTACCTTTTGAATTTGAAGAAGAAGGGCCCCTCGCAAAGAACCTCCACGGGCCCGGTGCAACATTCAGCACAGCGTCCTTTGGCCGGACAAGCCAGCCAGAACATGCAGAGACCGTCACATGCGGGACAGGCTAGCACCAGGCCGCCAAACCCCGCCCAAAACTTCCAAAGTTACCTCACCAGCTCGCAGAATGGCAATTCGGGCCAGAAAACCGAAACAAGAACGCAACAACGGCTCTGGCTCCAGCGAGAAAACTCATTGATGGATTTGTCTGCTCATTTGGATAGCAATGCTATTGGCAACTTTTCCAATTTGTCGATGAACAAGCTCATGTTTGCTCATAACTATAACGGCAGCAGCAGCAATGTGAGAGATGCAGGATGGAACCAGATGGGGACGCAGGACCGGGTTTCGGGATCTTCCAACGTGGCATCCAATGTTTCAGGCAATTCCAATGTTTCGGGTAATTCTGGTGTTGCCAGTGGGGCCCCCGGGTCTCCCCTGCTGATGGTGAATTCCGACCTGTCAATGAGCATCAACAATATGTTCCAGAGCCAGAACGGGTACCTCAGCTCGATCCAGCTCCGGACGGAGTTCGAGCGGTTGAACCGGGAATACGTTAATGTGAGGCGGCACTTGAACCCGGTGGCCGAGATGCTCAACCGCATGGAGAAGAACGAGGTGTCGGTGCCGAAAAAGAAGCTCGGGGGAGCCAAGAATGCATATGGAGGAGTCAACAATGCAAACTCGTATAAGGAATTTGCACCCAATTGGGAAAAGCGGTCGGAGGAAATCAGCTCCAAGGTCAACCAGCTCTGGCAGGAAGCCCTTCTCCTGACCGCATCTGCCACACGAATGGCCCGAGACCAAGTCTAAGGCCCAGAAAACAGATTAAAGGTTCAGAAAACAGATTAAAGGTTCAGAAAAAGAGATTAAAGGTTCAGAAAAACAGATTAAAGGGTTCGGAAGGAGAGGTTTAGAAGAACATACTCTGAAGAGACTTTGGAACTGGGAAGATCACCTAGTCCAGTAATATCTATTTAAGTCTCTGGGACTACAGATCTATAGAGTCATTTTGCATTATACCAGTGACTCAAGACTCTAACATGCACTCTGAACAAGGAAAAAGCCAGAGAGTTTTATCATGGGTACTTGACCAGTACTCCAAGACCTTGTGCATGGTGCAGGACGTTGACTCATTCTGGCCTACTCTGTACTAGAGTCTAGTCTACAGTCTACCGGCCGAAGCTTGCCATACTTCTGGTTTCAATTTGTATTACTAACATGTATTGGTGGACACCTGGTCAGGAAAACCCACGACACATTAGGCAAAATTCTATATACACACGAAGCGCCATCTTAAAAGTCTCAAATCAAAAAACATCTCAAATATCATCTCAAATATCATCTCAAATATCATCTCAAATATCATCTCAAATATCATCTCAAAATCATCTCAAATATCATCTCAAATATCATGTGATGGTATTTCTCTTTCTAGTCATCATCACACATATCCCATCCACCTTATCAGATACATTCAGATACCAATAACACATCCAATAACACATCCAATAACACATCCAAAACATATAGGGTTCCAATAACAAATGACATTCCGATTGACTCCGTCTAACCCTGTCTCTGCTTGTGCTTGCCGTTGGACTTGCAGTAGACATACACGCGGCCCTTTCTCCGCACCATGTAGCAGTCCGGACAGAACTTCTTGACGGAGGTTCTGACCTTGAAGTGGCGCACGGGGGCCAAGAAAAGCGACGGCGAAAAGGCCAGCATGGGAACAGCCACCTTTAGCGGGAGAACGGGGCGGACGAGCGCACGTGATATGGAGGAGAGGTGGAACATGGTGAGTTGAGAAGAAGTCAAGCCAATGCTCGCTGAAAAACGAGGCCTTCTGTGCAGGCCCCAGGGTGAGAGTGGATCCAGTCTACAATACATGAACATCCATTATTTCCAGACCATCCCATACCAGATTCTACAGCCTCCAAAATTTACAGCCTCCAAAACTATACTCTTAAATTAAGAAATGGGATTTATTACTATACTTTTTTTTTCTACGAATTTTGGTGTAGACTGAACTTGTATGGAGTTATGAGAAGTATAGATCACTGTTCGATGTATTTATAATCAGGTTCTGAACTAATCCACTCTTTTGTCTCTTTAGAAGTAAGCTGATTGAATTTTTTTGGAAAAAAATGGGGAAAAGGGGACTCCTTGTTGAATAAGAACTTATGATAGAGTTGTGTGCAGGATACTATCTATGTGCAGGTCCGCTTGGGGTCCATTTTCACCCTTACAGCAATGGTAGTGCCACCAGATTCGGACCCCAAATTAAAACTCCTCTCCAAATACATTCTACCAAGTTTCAGCTATTTTGAACCAGTGTGTGGCCAGAATCTTAGAGTGTACTGGTGCACTGCTGCATGTTCCTGCAGGTAGTCCCCCCATGGTCCATCCATATCTACACACACTAAACCAATCCCTGAATGTATCTTACCGTATTATTAGACATTCCAAGATCTTCTCATCTACTCTTAAAAAGATATAAATATGATTGGTTATATATTTATATGATTAATGGCTTGAATTGGGGACTGTAGAACCAAGAACCATAAAAAAAAAAAAAAAAAGTGTGGTTTGGATTGGAATCGGGATGTATAGAAGGGACCCGGAAAATGGCTTGTTTCAAGTGTGTTTCTGATTTTTCAGCCGGTGAAAAGGGTGTATCAGATGCGTTTACAGGACAAGATTCACCAAGTGCGAAACATTATAAACCGGTCAACCAGGTCAGACCATTGAACCAAGAACCAAAAACCAAAAACCAAAATATAATTTTTTAAATATAAATTCTATTATGAAAGAAATTCTCGATTATTAAATCTTATTTCATTAGTATTAAATTTATTTCAGTTTATTCATATCGATGGATTGGTGGATTGGTGGGACGGGGAACGTTCTGTGAGGGTCAGAATGTTGCGCTTTAACCCTTAATTAGTTCAAAAGCTGGAACTATTACGATATTGGTTTCTAACACTCTAGTCACCGTGGCACTTTAGTACCACGTCAGTCTATGGGTGTACTGGTGTGTCTGTAAACTAATACTAGGAAATGGCTATTTCCTCTCCTTAACTGAGCTGTTTCGATGTCCTTTTGACAAAAGAGGCGACGGAGTTGCCTCTTTTATATTCCCTCAGCCAGGGAGCCCGTAGGCACAAATGGCCCAAGTGTGTCGTCACGACGAGACACATCTCCTGATATCCTTCCGTAACTATGTCAAAGATGTCCTCATCTGGACAAACTAGATGTGCATTCCATGCCCATGCAAAACGCGCAGGAGTCGCACGCTTAACAGAAGAATGGAGGGAAATGAGCGATAATTACGTTGAAATTGTTGCGCGTTAGCGTAAGCTTTCGCGTAAGATGGAACACTTATCTCGTTGCTCTTGAGTAACTCTAACAAGTGTGGAACTTCAGTAATCATGTTAGACATATTATTCTGTTGTTTGCTAACTAATTACTAGAGATAGAAACAACCCTCTACATAAGAACTAAGTACTAGAGATAGCAACAACCCTCTACATAGAAGCGAACCAGTCGCCTCTTGTATATTCTCTCTGGGAGAGACCACGTACTCTTAGTTGGACCAGCTCCTGTCTAGTGAGAGTTGGACCAGCTCCTGTCTAATGAGAGTTGGACCAGCTCCTGTCTAATGAGAGTTGGACGAGAGCACAGCCCACATTGTTCTTTCCAGAACAATGTCTAAGTTGTTTAATCTGAAACATACGAGGCGTTCACGCTTATGCAGTACGGGAATGCCTCGCGAGGCGTTCACGCTTAACAGAGTGGAGGGAAATGAGCGCGATAATACGTTGAAATGCTCTCTTCTATTAATCCCACTTTCGCATTCGCGCTATCAATGCACTCACTTCAGGCACTAGAATAAAAGGGAAATCTTTTTACCCTACTGATAAAAAATTGTTACAATAAGAATTGAACTTAGTACGAGGGGACCGAACAAATCGAGATTTTAGCTTGGTACTTGGCTTTGTTTGATAAAGCATTGAGCCGAAGCTACCATCTGCGTTCAGCCAGAATCCATGCTAGAAGTAATGATGTTTGAGAAAAGGTTAACATAAGCATTTTATGCTCCACACCATATAGTGAATGATTCTGGGATAGAAATTTATAGTGGTGCACTTTTAGTAAAATTAGATTTTAGAGATCCTAAGTATAAGCTGGAACTATTACGATATTGGTTTCTAACACTTCGGGTGTACTGGTCTATCTTCGGGTGTACTGGTTTTTCTTCGGGTGTACTGGTCAGTCTTGGGGTGTACTGGTTTATCGTAGGGTGTACTGGTTTATCGTAGGGTGTACTGGTTTATCGTAGGGTGTACTGGTATATATATATGTTTATTCGTACCTATGAACTAACTACGAATTTGCGCGGAGAAAACCGTTGGGCGGTGTAAAAACTCCGTGAGCGAGCATAAAGCTTAATGTTGAGAAAAAAGAGTGACGCGCATGGAAAAAAGGTTAATCACTTATCTTAGGGTGTACTGGTTTAACTACATCTCTTTCTAAGACTTCTTGCAAGAGTACTCTAGGGTGTACTGGTTTATCTTAGGGTTTATGGTACCACAAAGCGAAAGGAGGAAGATGGTAAATTACAATGTCCTAGTTTATTGATTTTGGTAGTTATTTATATTCGTATAGAATATAGTATTGTGATTTAGTAGTATAGAAAGGCCAGAGTAGCAATATGCTAGTATGGAACTGTAAGGAGAATGATAATATAAAGTATGTTGATCGTAGGATATGGTGGGGTAGAGATACAAAGGTCCAATTGGATGTACGTGCAGAATCTTAGGGTGTACTGGTGTGTTTTCGTTGTTTGGGATGCAGTCTTGTTCCGGGGGTGCAAGCGGGCAGTTCCGGGGCTTATATCCAGTTCCGGGGCTTATATCCAGTTCCGACCTATTGACTCAGGTCGTTTTATCCTCCCCACAAAAAAAAAAAATCCAAAAATGTTTATATTTATGAAATCTCCTGAATTTCGGCTTATCTTTATACCATGGAAAAGTCTAGAAATGGTTTTTCTGAACAACTACGAAGAGGCCGGGCATGGTCACGTGCCCTTTCCGAGGGTCATCTATCAATATCTAAAATGAAAGTCATTTGAACTTCCGATGCTTTGAGGCGGATGTTTTTGGAAGAACTTTACATAATCCAAAGTCCTTATATTAAATAAAAGGCTCTGAGTTTCCCCTGCAGTGAAGATGTACTCTTGAATGGCCAGGCGTAGTAGGTAACGATCTAGTAGCTGAGCTGTTGGATGATGTGAGCAGCAAATACCACCGTACACAAGAATTTTCATTGATTTCCATTGATTTTGGTTTGTGGTTGATTAGAAGTGTAGCCGTTTGATGGTAATTGTTCAATGGTTATGAACACCGTTCAATGGTTATGAGCACCGTTCATTTCTGGTGATTCTGTTACTAGCACCCTAGAATGGAAAATAGTAATACCTTTGACTTGGCCGAACTGTACTGAAAGCTGGGCACGGGTTTATCTTAGGGGTTAAATTCTTCCTGTTCACCGGGAACTGGCTCAAGCTGGAATTTGATTTAAAGATTTTGGGATGGTCCTGCACACAAGCCACGCCGTAACCTCAAGCCACTAAAATACCACTGTTCCATACTACTTCCTTTACAAAATGTTGAGTTAACACCTAAAATAGTCTGATGAAAAGGGCCGTACTTTGGTATTAGGTTAGTTTGGATGGAAAAAAGATTGCAGCACCACAATTTCACACATGGTCTCCCACTGCATTACTCACTGTGGCCCTAAGTGGCTTGACTAACGTTGAGCGGACGGGAAACAGTATTTTCCACTTGGTATGGCCGCAACCGGAATTTATAAAAATAAAGTGGGTCTCGCCATGTATTACCAAAGGCTTTTGGAGCAGTTGACTTGGTGTTTTCATACTGAAGGTGCTTATATCTTGGGCTATAATTAATAAATCACAGTAAGAGAATTCATAGAAGATAAAATCATAGCAACGATATATATCTATCTATCTCTATACACATGTGTATACATCACTATAGATGTATCTCCATACTGTAGCCTGCATATATCGCGGGGGGGGGGGGGGGGGACTAGATTGTCTCTCAACAACTATAGGAATTTTTTTTTAGTAATTTTGGATCTTAATAGTCAAGTTATATTTCTGTTCCTTTCTGTTCCTTTCTTTTTTGGTTAGTCAAGTGTCATAAGATTTTATTCTGCCATGGGTGTCTTTTCCCTTTTCCTTCAATGAGTTTAATCCCAACTTTTCCAAAGATGATCCTCTTGTTCACAAGGTCCGTTGGAAATCCCCGTCCAGTGGCTTTTGTTCATCCCATATGTTTTTTGGAGATGTATGTGGAGAAATTTGGGAGAAATTTGGGAGAAATTTGGGAGGAATTTGGGAGAAATTCGGAGAGATTTGTTTATTTCCGGGGGTCTGGTTACGAACCCTGGCCAAGGCGCGGCCGGTAACTCGCCAGATACACTCCTTCAATAACACACTCCGCCATTAGTTAGGACTCCAAAAACCCCCCATTGTAATGCCCGGAATTCCAGAATCTCAAAAAACTAATTTTTAGTTTCAACTAGGTAAATAAATGGGGGTTTGCGTTGGGCCTTTTTCTGCTGAGGTAGCGTGGTGTACGGGTGTAGACCCGCGTGCAGACCCGCGTGCATTGCATTGTTCGAATTCCGAGGGTCTTCTTATGGAAATCCCTATACTTAGCCGAAAATACTAAACATAGGGTTTCTTTCAAAGGTCTCCCAAACGGATTTGTAGATAATCAAAGTATTCAATTCTTGAAAGGTTTAGTAAAAAAGTATTCAATTCTTGAAAGGTTTAGTAATTGGCTTGGTGCACTGTCATAAAACATCCTTCTTGCCACAGCAGTAACACAACAAGCCGCAAAACTGATGGTTATAAGGATAGAGATTTAGAAGCGTCTCCAGTAGAAAGCGTCAAAAAATATGGAATCCGTAGTATTGATGGGAAAAGGCCAGTAAAAGGCGGTGTTTTCAGGAATGGATGGGAAAGAGTGTATTATAGTAAGGGGGTCATAAAGAGGGGTCATAAAAAGGGGTCATAAAAGGGGTCATAAAAAGGGGTCATAAAAAGGGGTCATAAAAAGGGGTCATAAAAAAGGGGGTAGCGAAAGGTGGATTTGGGAAAAATAGTGGGGTTTAAGTATTGTGAGGTTATGCACACAAAAAGAAAAGGGTGGCGAATCTGAAACACAGCGACCAAATATAAAAGAAGATAAATTCCCTCAAAGTTCAGGTTCGCGAATTATCACATTTTGAATCCGTTCTTGTCCATTCCATATTTCCTTCATGATTTGCCTTTAAGAATTTTTCATCATCTATTGATTATAGGTTTGTGATTATATGATACAAATCCCAACATATAAAAATAATGAGTTAATCAGACACAATTTTCTATGATCCTTGAAAACAAAGGGTTTTCCCAAGTTGCATGTGAACAAGTGAACGTTTATTAGGGAGTGGGACCGAAACTTCCTTTTCACCCCTTTAAACACATTGATGATTTGTTTAGCAATGTGAATTTTTAGAATGAAGCCCATAAGGGAAACACTCTTCTCATTGCTCTAAAAGGTGAACTTCTTAAGCCTGACTCCATTGAGCTGTTGATAAATCCACCATGCCAATGCGTTCCCATGTATTTCAGCGAGGCCACCCCTACATATAAATAAGATCAATGATATATTAACCCTACAAATAAATAGGATATATCAATGATATATTGATAGAGGGAAAAGAAAAATCACTGGTGTTTCCCTATATGCAGGCCCTGACCTAGAACAAGAGTTTTGGGAGTCCCTTCACCCCTTTCCACCAAGATTTGCCGAAGATTTTCCTGCAAATAATATCATGCAGCCAGTTGTTATGGTTATTAAGCCATAGAGTTTGTGCAGTTGAAAAAAAATTGAGAATTAACGGGAAATGTTGAATTGTTGAATCATTACCTTGTTCTTTGTTTATGTGCAGGAAAATAGAGCTTTTCATAGAGCTTTTCATAGAGCTTTTCATAGAGCTTTTCATAGAGCTTTTAAAGATTCTTCAATTAAAAACGCTCCACCCTTCGAGATACGTATTTAAAAATAAATATCACCTTTTGCGGTTGACGGGACAATCCAGTTGTTTCAAGAAAAAAAGACATTTTCAGGTATTGTATTGGTGGAGAAGACCCATACACGTGACCGAAAAGTATTAAACAGTTCCATGTTTCAGATTTTTCTTTCCACATTTAGCCATCGATGAGGTGCTACAAAAGGTACCGAATGAGTATATTACTATGGACTGGCTTAGTGTCTCTTGGACTCAATAATAATCTTGTTCATCTCCTCGAGCTTTCTCAAAGCTCTCTTGTGAGTACCCAATCTCTTCTTGGCCAACTTCTTGGCTCTCTTTTCAGCGGTGTTTCTGATCAACTCGATCAATCTTCTCTCGTATGGAGCCAAGCCGGAAACCTCAGAGACAATGCTTCTGACGAAAGCGGTTCTCTTACCCAAAGCTCCCTTGGTACGGGAAAGTCTTGGGGCAACTTGAGATGGGGTGGTTTTGCGACCCTTGTTCAAACCAACAGCAATACCTAATAAGTTAGTAATTGATCAATGTGATGAATCTTTGATTTGGATCCTCCATTGATCTTCCATTCCACTGGGAAACTTTAGTCCCACATCAACAGTCCGGAATAATATAATAACTGAAACTGAAACTGAAACATGGAACTGAAACTGAAACTGAAACATGGAACTGAAACAGAAACAGAAACAGAAACAGAAACAGAAACAGAAACAGAATGAGACATGTTTCAAATAAGTTTGAAACAAGAATGAAACATTGAACCAAATTTGAAACAAGTTTAATACGTTTGTTATGGATGAAACATGATGGTGGTGTGAAGGGGTGGACTGATATGGACAAGTTGTAGGAACATGGGGGCAATCTAAGAAATGGATGATTGGAGTGGTGGAATGATTGGATAATCCATTGGGGGGAATTCATCAGCGTTCTAGCGACCGTTCTGGGGATACATACCAGTTCTAGCCATTTTGTCTATGTAAGTATTAGGAAGTATTAGATGATTTGAGAAGAGAAAAATTTTCTGAGGGTGCGACTGGCGCCTGCACCGAGGTGGGTCGTGGGGCACGTGATGTGCGCCCCGGGTCGGCGGCGTCAATGGGTTTAATGCGCTACTGCAGGTTAAGCCAGGGTCACGTGGTTCCCGCGGATCACGTGAGTCTCAAGACTGCTTTTTCTTCAGTTCCCCTATCCATATGCAGGTATACATTCACAATCTAGCTCTTTCATATAGTTTCATTATTTTGTTCGGTCATTGGTTATTGGTGACTGGTTATCGGTGACTGGTTATTGATTCTTCTTGTTTGAATCTATAGATATCTATATACAGGAGAAGAAGTCTTTATGATTATGCTCCAACGCCCCGCCCGGTCTCAGTGCGGTGATCAATTTGAGGGTCCAGTAATTGCTGCGTACCTCAAAGGCCATAGTATCTTCGATTCCAAAAACCCAATTCTAGGTCCTTAGATTCTTCCAATCAACCCCCACTAAAGAAGGCATCTTTAAAAAAAACCCTTCAACCTTCATTGCAAAATAAGGAATTCTGTTGCATCCAATGGGGTTGCATCCAATGGAAATGCCTAGCACGTGATTGGGCTGAAATCATGGCCGTAATGCTCCAACTTCTCTACCAACTCTTCCGTTTCCAACACACTATGGTGTTTCAAAAAGTCCGCCCACTCAATTGGCTCGTACTGGTCCCGGTAAACGTAAGGGTATAAAGCCTGTAAAAGCTCGGTCCTGCCCACGGTGATCTTCTTGCCCAGGGCCAGAATATGGTACACGGTGGTAGGAGCTCCCTCGGAATTGGCCTGGATCTCCTGTGCCCGCATGATGTCGTAGCGCAACCGCCATCCTTTAAGCCCCATGGTCTTCTCCCGTGCTGGCTTGTCCTTCAACAAGTACTCGTCCAAACCGCCCTCTTTGGTGATGGTTCTAAGAACTCTGGTGGCCACCCGGGTCTGGATCTGCTTGCCAAGAGTTTCGGACCAAAGCTTGGTTTTGACGATGTTGGGCAAGTGCGCCCGTAAGTTCTTGTTGCCTGCTTCCGAACACGTCTTGGACCGTTTGCGCTGCAATCCACCATACAAGCCGCGGTTTTGCCTCTTGAAGAACATGGTCTCGTACTTGTATTCGGGGTATTCGGGCTTCTCTTTGGGGATCGACCGCCGGGGAAGACTGTCGCCTGCCTTGTAGTGGGTGGTGTCAATGGGCTTGGCGTACTTGGTGATTTTGAAGTACTTCTCTGCCTGCAGGAAAGGGCTGGTGCTGAACCCACGCCCATTGCTGATCCCAAGGGACCGACTAACAAGGCTGTACCTGTTGAAGAGACCGCTGAACATGGGGTTTGGGAAATGGTGAGAAGTTTTCTTGTAGTGCGGTAGTTGGTGTCACGTGCGGCATAACGTGTGCATCCACCACCAAGCTCAACCTTATACTGAAAGTAACATCTGAGGAATTTTCACCGGATAAATCTCAGTTAGTTGCTTTTGAGCATAGTTATTTCACCTTCTCAAAGATATTCAAACCAGTTTCCATGGGTTCTAGGATTAACTGGACCCGTTATGAGTGGTACACGATCATGCATATAACCCAGCCGAGGCTGCTCCATCTGGTCATCCGACATCATACCGATGTGTTTTGAATAGTAATTGCCTTTCCCGGAATTCAATCATCTCATTAGTCCTGGATTAAGCTATCATATGCTGTCTCAATATATGATATAGTTCGACAAGGTGTTAGTAGGTAGAGTCCATCTTGGTAGTCTTGACAGTGCCCAGTTGAACAGTAAACCAAAATGTTTTTCAGCTCCAAAAGGAAGATTTGAATAAATTGCATATTCATAACTCATGGGAACTTTGGGTTCTCCGGTTTAGGCCGGCTCTTTTTTCCCATTTCCCTTATTTTCGAATTGTCGAGACGTAGCTGACAGATTTGCAGGCTAGCACATTTTAGTCTGGCCCATTGACATTGAAATTGACATTGACAATGACATTGACATTGACAATGATATATTGGGTTGGAATGTGTCATCTGTAATGGATAGACCGATTCTCAGCGAAAACTTTAGAGAATCGTCTGTATTGATGCCATAGACTTGGTGAATCTGAAACCAAGCTAAGTCTGTTTCCAGGATGACTTTTTGGCCAAGAAGGTAGACACTGAGCTGTAGAGTGACTCTGGAGAGTGACTGAGCTGTAGAGTTGACGGTTGACCCCTGAATTGGGAATTTCACCCAAAGTCCATTGACTTATCAGAGCGTCAAGCCATAAATCTATCTTCCGGAAGTCGAGACCAATAATAGACGCCGATACTGCTTCATAAAGACCAATCCCCAACTCCATTCTCATAATCATCCAATGAACAACTTCCTCTCTCTGAGACAGTCTCTGAGACTGTAGATCGGAGTCGGCGGTCTGGACAATTTCCGTATTGGGACAAAAGACCTTGAAGCCTCGATTTCCGCATAATCTTTTCATAACATTCAACAAACAAGAAAAAAAGGGGGTATATTTCTCATATTTTTACGTAGTGCGAAAGGGTGTATTTATACATGAACGTGGGGATTTTCGCAGGCGGCTGCAAAACCTGAAACATGCGCTCCCCCGCCCACGCGCAACCATAAAGGAATAGCAGCCTCTCCCCTCAAACAAAAAAATATAAAAGGCCCCGTTCCCCCCGCTCCTTTCCTCCTTCTTCCTTTTTTTTCCCACCTTATTTCTCCTTCCTCTTACACCCACATTCTACTCTCCCTTCTCTTCCTTCCTCATACATTTACCTTCAGATTATCACCTTCCTCATACTCCCCCTTCTTTCTCTTCTTGCTTACTTTTGAACTTTTCGATGTGTGTGCTATCATGGGGGTTAAGAACTGGGAAAATTGAAAATCTGGAAATCTGGGAAGGCCTGGGAAAATCTGAGAATTTGGAAAGGCCTGGGAGAAACTGGGAAGGCCTGGGTCAGGTTGAGCGGTGGAAAAGAAGCTTTCTACTACTTCATTGGAGGAAGATCAAAAAGGTTACAATCTTAATTGTCCCATTGGGTTACCTATTTGGCTGTTGTTATGGCCGATCTGTATTACTATAGCTGTATAGTTTTGTCAGAACATCATGGTGGAAATATCTCAGGGTATGTCGTTTATTCCTAATGGAACAAACATTTCGACCATTGCAATATCCTATCTGACACACTAATAAGTGCCTTACTTCCGATGACTGACAACACTGGAAACCCCAATAATGTCTGATGCTTTGATTACTGATTTCACATCTTTACTGACTTACTAACTACTACTAACACCGATACGCCTGGAGATCAAGCAACAACAACCGAACAAATCAGTGACTTGAAGACTTGGCCCTGAATTACCTGGAAATTCCTCGATCTTCTTTTTCCCCGGTGACCTTTTCTGATAGAATTGAGTTAAGAACGATCAGTTTGGAGAAGTGTTACTACACCAATTCCATACCCTCTTATACATTATGGATATGTTTCTTACATTGGAAAGACAGGCTATGGGGTTACTGACAAATCTTCAGGTGCCAAGCAACACAGTCGTCAAAGTGCTAGAAAAGGGTACTGGAAGTCGTGTCAAATAATCCCATGTAAACCAATCGAAAAAGAAACAATCAAGAAACAACAATCAGAGAGATGAGAGTGGGTCAATTAGGAATGTATGGAGTGGAGTTGTGGAGTGGAGTTGTGGAGTGGAGTTGTGGAGTGGAGTTGTGGAGTGGAGTTGTGGAGTGGAGTTGTGGAGCGGAGGTGGGCGGAATTGGAGGCCTCGCAATTGGCGGCCTCGCAATTGGAGGTGTCTCGGGTCTTACCGGTCGCGGTCCGGGGTCCCGGGCTTACAAGCACCTGAAAAGACATTTCTTTTAACCACGCAAATTAGAATGATCTACGCATGAGAACCAAAAGAAGGCTGGTGACGTCACATGGATGGCAGAGGAGGGGGACGGCGGCCATGCAGTCCCAGATGCAGATTTGGCACTGTCTGCAGTCCAGACAAGAATAATTCCGAAACCAGAAGAAAGGATCAGTTTCAGGAACCACCAAAGAAGAATCCTGCTTTATGTACAGGAAACACTTCCCCCTCCCCTCCCCCCACCCCCATCAGCCTTAATTGCGGTCTTCTGTTCTGAAGCAGATATAAGCTTAAAGTATGGAGGCCAGAGTACTTTAGGGTTATAAAGCCATATCAGGCGACTCCAAGGTGGGGCACGAGGAGTGTACATGACGCCAAATGATTCTTTGAGCCAAGGTGCAGGCATAAAACAGCTCATCCCACCACTTGACAATTGTTTGTTCACTTTCAAAAGGAGTGTTCTGGTGGTGAAGGTGAATTGTGATCTGCCAGATACATGGGACTGCATGCAAGACGCAGGTGCGGGTATAAGGTAATATCGCACGCAGCAGTCGAGCCAAAGCTGGAACCAGTCGGCAATAGAAGAGGCAAATGAGGCCGGTGGAAAAGTGGGGTTATGCAGAGCAGACCCCCAATAACAGCCAATCCCAAAAGTCCACCAATTTCATCCCCAAAAAAAAAAAAGAAAAGAAAGGTGCAGTGGTTCTGCGTCCAGCACAGAACATCACTACAATGAAGAGATGCGACATGGCAAGAAACAGCACGACAAATCAGAAGCAGCACCCCAAGCACAACAAAAAGCAAGACAAAAAGCAGAGCCAGGAAAAAAAATTATACACTGGTGAAACAGAGAAAAAAAAGAAAAAAGAAAAAAGAAAAAAGAAAAAAGAAAAAATGAAGGAAATGATTAAAACGGAAAAAATGATAATATTGGAGAAATGATAATATTGGAGAACTGAAAAAATGAAAAAATTGAAACAAATGGAAAGAATGGAATAATTTGAAATCATTCCCATTTCGGGTTACCCCCATCCCATCCTCCCTCCTCCATACAGGCTATCTCAGCATGAGCTACTGGTTCACGCCCGCGCTCCATCGCTAAAGTGCACTCCTGCACGCTCACCCCGTTTAGCGTCTCGCTTTTTTTCTGCCCAACCTCCCTACATTATCCCTATACTCCTCCGTCCTTTCTGTCCTGGCTCAGACACCCTGGCCGCCCCTTCCTCCTGCATCGAGCGTACCTCCCGGCCGTCCTTTAGAATCCTTGCTTCTTCTCGAATTCCTTGATAAGGGTTCTGACTTTCCTAGTCCGTCCTGCTGTGCGCCAACCATCATCCACCATCAATTCACCCCAATTCACCCCAATTCTCCCCAATTCTCCCCAATTCTCCCCAATTCAAATTCCCGATTCAGATTTCAAGTTGATCAATCCAACTTTCAAATTCCCAATTCAAAGTTTCGTTGGTTCCTAATTGAACGTCCATATCGATTTCCCTGGTCTTTCACAATTCTTGATTGGTCAGATTTCGGTGCTTCCACTTGTGCTATACACCCTTACATCCAGGTATACCTCTAGCATACATCAAGCCTGAACATCTGAACACCAGAACAGAACAGAACAGAACAAAACAAACAACATCCTAGGGTTCAAATCATACGACTTTGTGGTTAGTAACGTCATTTCTTCCAACCATTTAGTCCCTTTCCAAGACAGCCCTTGAAGCAGCCTTCGAAAACAGCCTTTAAAGCAGCCCTTTTCAAAAAGCCCTTTAAAAACAGCCCTTCCCGCTTCGGCATTATAGAAGAGTCCGAGCGACCCTAATCCCTTTTTGCCCGCTCCTTATTTATAGACATGAGTGACTTTGCCAAGCTGATCCTCGGGTTTGCCACCAGAAAAGATGCCGCTTCCAATGCAAACGCTAACCCCTCGCACATCGTGGCAAATTCCGCCAACTCGTCCAGTGGCGATTTGTCGGAGAAAACGCTGTTTATGCCCAAACCAAAGCGGTTGGCCTCGGCCCCCACCACGGCTCTTTCAAACCAACTGTCTGTATACGGCACCAACTCCAAGCCCATGAACGATCAGTTCTCCGGGTCCCAGGGCCCGAAATTCCTCAACGATTTGCAGCCCTACCGCTCCAATTTCTCCGACAATGCTAACTCTTCCGAGATCACCAACATGTCGGAAAACGCCACCATGGCCGACAACTCCAACTACTCCGATAATGCCAACTTGGGCCATATGGCTCCTCCACATGCTGACTATGTGCATAGTCAAAAGGATACGCTTCTTTCGTCGTCTCCACTGTCTAATTCTTCGGCCCAGCCGCAGCCGGTGATCATCACCACGGACGAAAAGGGCAAAACAACCAACTACTCATCCCAGCCGAGAGGCAAATTGAAGGTCAACATCATTGGAGCTCGGGACTTGCTTGTGTCGGAATGTTCCCAGCCATATGTGGTTTCCACTTACGAAAGCTCCGAGTACGTCAACAACGCCACCCCTTCGTTGAGCAAGTCTCCTTTCCCCAAACCGGGCGTTCCGGTGGTGCAGCCCAAGGATAAGAGACCCGCCTTATACCAGAGACAGGCACTGCATCTCAATCTTCCCGGTGGAAACAGCAACCCGTTGTGGAACCACGAGGCAGTCTTCGATGTGGTGGGCACCAAATCGCAGTTGGAGATCTCGGTGTACGACGCAGCCAAGGATGATGCGTTCTTGGGCCAAATCCGGTTATCTCCTGATACCGGACGGTCTACATCCAATGCATCCATGGATGCTCAATGGTTTCCTCTTTGTGCTCGAGTGGTGGGTGAACGAGTCTTGGGATCTTTGCAAATCAAATGGGAGTTCACCTACAACGACTCCAAGAAACTGTATGGTCCCGATGATTTTGATGTGCTCCGGCTTTTGGGCAAGGGTACTTTTGGCCAGGTGTACCAGGTGCGCAAGAAGGATAATGGGCGTATTTACGCCATGAAGATCTTGTCCAAGAAACTCATTGTCAAGAAGAAAGAAATTGCTCATACTATTGGCGAGAGAGATATTTTGGTACGCACCTCTGCAGCAGCGTCTCCCTTTATTGTGGGGCTCAAGTTCTCCTTCCAGACGCCTACGGATCTCTATCTCGTGACTGACTACATGTCTGGAGGAGAGTTGTTTTGGCACTTGCAAAAAGAAGGCCGTTTTGGTGAGGACCGGGCCAAGTTCTACATTGCCGAGTTGGTGCTTGCCCTTGAGCATTTGCATGACAATGATATTGTGTACCGGGATTTGAAGCCGGAGAATATCTTGTTGGATGCCAACGGGCACATTTCATTGTGTGACTTTGGGCTCTCCAAGGCCAACTTGAACAATGATGGCACCACCAATACTTTCTGTGGCACCACGGAGTACTTGGCACCCGAGGTGTTGCTTGACGAAACGGGCTACACGAAGATGGTGGACTTTTGGTCGTTGGGAGTGTTGATCTTCGAGATGTGCTGTGGTTGGTCTCCGTTCTATGCCGATAACACGCAGCAAATGTACAAGAACATTGCGTTTGGCAAGGTCAGATTCCCCAAAGAGGTGCTTTCGCCCGAAGGCCGGTCGTTCGTCAAGGGACTTTTGAACCGCAACCCAAAGCACCGTTTAGGAGCCATCAACGACGCACGCGAGTTGCGTGAACATGCGTTTTTCCAGGATATCGACTGGACGTTGTTCCGGGCCAAAAACATTCCTCCGCCTTTCAAGCCCCACTTGGCTTCGGAAACAGACACGTCCAACTTTGACCCCGAGTTCACCAACGAGTCGACGTCAGTGCTCAAAAAACACATTGACATGGGCTCCACGCCGCTTTCGCCCGGCATCCAGGCCAACTTCCATGGCTTCACCTACGTCGATGCTTCCACCATGGACGACCATCTTGGCAAGTCCCACCGCCACAATGTGTTCAAGGGACCGGGCTCGTTTATCCCCGGAAACCCCAATCTTCCTCCCGACGATGAAGTGATTGAGGAGCAGATCGACGAGGCCGACGAGATGGACATAGATGTGGAGCACAACCATAGTGAGGAGTTTGTCAACGGCCGCTTCGACTTATAGGACTGAAGAGTGAAGAGTGAAGAGTGAAGAGTGAAGAGTGAAGAGTGAAGAGTGAAGAGTGAAGAGTGAAGAGTGAAGAGTGAAAAGTGAAGAGTGAAGAGTGAAGAGTGAAGATTGAAGATTGAAGATTGAAGATTGAAGATTGAAGATTGAAGATTGAAGATTGAAGATTGAAGATTGAAGTCGTGACTAATGAGAATCAACTAGTGAAGTGCCAATGAAGTTTTACTGAAAATCTAATCTAGTGAAGTGAGAGGAGACCTAGTGAAGTAAGAGGAGACTTGGAGAGCACAGTGGAGGAGGTGGAGGAGGATCTAGTGGAGATCCTTTGAGAGAAGCACTAATGGACCTGCGTACAGCAGCGACAAGAATCGTCTCGAGACGATACCGGGCCGAAAAAAAACCTCAAAGCCCGGCTTATGTATTTATACTGTTAAACATTTAATTCTTGAACCCACTTCCCCCCAGTAAAACCGTGAGTGTTATACGTGAGTATAACCCGCGCGTACACCCGTGCCTCCCGCGCGCGGCATGCATGCACCTACTAACATCAAACCCAGCTACTTCTCCCACCACCATCAGCCTCCAACCACTACACATGATGAGCGGCGTCCGCAAGCGAAGCAAGCGTAACAGCAGCCACGGGATCCCCATGCGCAACGTGGAGAGCGAAATCGCCGCCAATTTCCGCCACCGCAAGGAGAAAAACGTCCAGCTCCATGACGAAGCAGACTTGGTCAACTTCCGTGCAGACAACATCCGGCGGTTTGCCCAGAACCAAGAGCTTCTTCAAAACGTGGTGCTGGCTTTCGTTCACACGTCGAAAATAAAGCCTCCCCGGGTTTTTCCCGACTCGTCGGAGCTGTATGCGGGCAAAAGCGCCGACGAGCTCGACAAAATCGTGCAGGAGGCCAATTCCTCGGATCTTTTGGTGTTCAGCAACCTCCGACTCATGCGGGCCAAGTCCAAGTTGCTTGCGGCGGAAATCACGGCGGAAAAGGAGCACAGTTCAGCGAAAAACGTGCTTTCCGATGAGTCTGCGTTCCAGAAAGATGCCTGTGAAACACTAGCGCGGCTCCAGAGTGAACACCGGTTCGAGGGCTCCAACCCGGACGTTTTGGAGCGGATGGAGGAGGCTCTAGCGCAGATCCAAAGTCAGTGTGCTGAGAAATACAAGATCTCGCTTCACTCCAGCCACTCCAGGTATACGAAGACTTCTGTGGCAGCAACGGAGCTCGACCCGAAAGTGGAGGTCTCGCGGGCACCGGCTGGATACAGTGCCCGGGAAAACAGAGACGCGTTTGGGCTCTCGTTGGAGAAGGGGGACATGGAGCAGATTGGAGAGGACATGGAGCCGTTCCACGAAGAACTCCACAAGGATTATGGGGGTTCGAATTCTTTGGAGGAAAAAGAGCAGCTGGGGTTCCGTGCAGGAGAGAACGAGGGGCAGAGCCAGGAATTCGGGCCTCAGAACCAGGAACTTGAGCCTCCGAATCGGGAATTCCTGGGCCAGGACCGGGAGTTCCTGGGCGAAACCGTGGAGTTCCTGGGCGAAACCCTGGAGTTTCAGGGTGAGAACCTGGAGCTCGGGCCCCAGAACCAGGAATTTGCAGGGCAGAACCAGGAGTTCGGGGAGTTTGACGAGATGATCAAGCCGCCCGAAAAAACCGGCAGCCGGGACGAGGGCCTCAACAATCTTGGCGTCAACATGGACGACTTGGACCAGTTCTTGGCCGACCCCAACCATGCCAACAACGACATGGACGATATGGACGCTCTCATGAACTTTGACCAGGAAATGGAGGGGGACGCGGGCCACACCAATGCAGAAGCCATCGACGAATCATTTGGCGTGGATTTTCTAAGCCAGATGGACTAGTCAGGGAAGTAAGGATTAGCAGGATTAAGTGTGGAACGAATATCTATTGGTATCGAATTATTGGTCTGAAATCATTGATGTGAAATTACTGGTGAATTTATGTTCATGGTGTGGATTTCTTTCCATGGAACCTTGGGGCCTGTTGGAACAAAGGTACAGTCTTGTACTTTACTTGCGGATGTCCATTCCAGATCAGACAAATATTCGAAATTGGCAGATCCCAAGAACCAAGGCCCAAAGAGAAGGCCCAAAGAGAAGGCCCAAAGAGAAGGCCCAAAGAAAAGGCCCAAAGAGAAGGCCCAAAGAGAAGGCCCAAATCTCAAAGAGAAGGCCGAAGAAAAGGTCAGAAAAGAATAACAGAGTGGGATCAAAGGAAGAAGAGAAAGACAAGTCAAGTGACTTCAAGTATCGGCAATTGTCGTCAAGACGCACCATGAACATGGATTAAAGAATGAGTACGATGGATTGAGAGCCATAGATTGAGGATCTTTTGAAAACTCGGTGATTGCATGAATTGACTACTGTCTCCATCGGATCCAGTGTTAATTGGCTTGAAGACCCACGTGAATCCCCAACCTCAGCCTTAGATCCCAGCTGTCCCCACATTCACTGGACTAATATCCATCGGACATTGTCTCCTGGATTCTTGACTGATTCTGGTTCTGGTTCTGGTTCTGGTTCTGGTTCTGGTTCTGGTTCTGGTTCTGGTTCTGGTTCTGGTTCTGGTTCTGACTCATTGACCGCAGGCGTGGAGGTGTGGACGTGGAAATTAGTGGACCCTGCTCTAGTACAAATTTTGGTGGATACCAAAGATTCAAGTGTGATTTTTGGAGACTGAAGTGGGAAAGGTTTCGTGTCAACAGAAAAGTTAAACATGGGTTTGTCCTAACCTGCAAGCATAGCTGTTGAAGAAATGGTTTCCGTGACTTCATCACTTTATGAATTCTTCTAAGTTATGACTTCTTTTGAGTTTATTTGACTCCATGACTTCTTCTGACTTCTTCTGACTTCTTCTAAATTATGACTTGATGTGACACTCTGAAGCTCCCATTGACATCTTCTCATTCCTAACGGTATCCCATGAGCCTGTACATAATTCACTCAATTCATTCCCATTCACTATTACTATTTCTACTTACTTCTATTTCCACTTACTTCTATTTCCACTTATTTCCATTTCTACCTATTTCCATTTCTACTCTATTTCTATTTCCTAAATCCTACTTTATTTCCCACTCCTCCTGTATGCACTCCCCTATCTTGACAGTTTGGATGCTGCAGCTTGTCCGGCCGCGAAGAGGCGCGCGCGGCGGTCCACACAAATAATCTCCACCAAAACCCACCGAGGACCCCATCAATTTACCCATAGACTAGCGCCAGACTAGCCCTCGCTTTTGACCTCGACCTCGACCACCCGAGTCCGCTACCTGCAGGACATTCTTACTCCTAAGCGAGATCCGCCAGCCAATCACATCCGTCCATTGCCATCCACTGTGCAGGCCCAACACTCAGACCCACTAAACCAGACCCACTAAACCAGATCCACCAAACCAGACCCACTGCCTATTTATTTCGAGTTCCATCCTCCTTGGATAATTCCTTACAATTTTCTCCTTCGAATTGTCTCTTTCCCAAAATTGGAACTTCCCAGAATTGGTTCCTTCTTCTCAGATAAGTCTGGACGACCATAAAGACGGATTTCAATTGACAAATTTTCTTGACAAATTTTCTTGACGAATTTTCTTGACGAATTTAGAATTGATCAGAATTACCTTTAGATGCCTTTGAAAAGTATCCGGGATCAGCAACAGGTGCGGAGCCGGTTGAAACACCAGAAACTCCGAATTAGTTTCTTTGGCTACATTGGGGTGTTATTGTTCCTCGCACTACTACAGTTCATTGGAGTGTTCTTTTTCGCCAAGGGCTTTTTGCTTTCCCGTCTGGTGCTTCCCGATATAGCAGAGGATCATGGGGAACAGGCTAAGTTCCTGAAAATGGTGCTTTTGGTGGTGGACGCTCTCCGCTTCGACTTTGTTGTGCCGGTGGATGTTAACCACCACGACTATAACGAAAACTACCATAACCATATGCCTATTTTGGCTCAAGTCATGGAGAAATACCCCAAGAACTCCGTGCTCCTTAAATTCTTGGCCGACCCTCCAACCACCACTTTACAACGCTTGAAGGGCTTGACTACTGGCCTGTTGCCCACGTTCATCGATGCAGGACTGAACTTCAATGGAGACGCCATCGACGAGGATAATTGGGTGCTCCAGCTCCATCGCCATAACCGCTCCGTGGCTTTTATGGGCGACGATACCTGGAGTGCTCTTTTCAGCCAGTACATCCTGCCGGAAATGCACTTCCCCTACGATTCCTTGAACGTATGGGATCTCCATACCGTGGATAACGGCGTGCAGGAACACCTTTTCCCGCTTCTTGAAAACAAAAGCCTGTGGGATGTATTGGTGGGCCACTTCTTGGGCGTGGATCACGTGGGGCACCGCTATGGCCCCGACCATTTCTCCATGCGGGAGAAATTGAACCAAATGAATGATGTCATTGAACGCACCATTCTGCTTTTGGACGATGACACGCTTCTTGTGGTCATGGGCGATCATGGCATGGATCATACGGGTAACCATGGTGGTGATAGCTCCGATGAGTTGCAAAGCACGCTCTTTTTCTATACCAATAAGAAGGCCGTGCTGCCGCTCCTGCAGAGTGTGTACGATGCTTCCAATTTGGGCGAAAATTACCGGGCCGTGGACCAAATTGACTTGGTGCCCACACTTTCATTGCTTTTGGGCTTGCCGATTCCTTATAATAACCTTGGGTTCCCCATCGATGAGATGTTCACGGAAAAAGACCGTGTAACGGCCAGCCGCTTGACTTTGGAGCAGATCCACCGGTTCCAGAACAAATCCACGGAGTTCAGCCATATGGGTGACTTTGGAGAGAAGGTATGCCATTTATTGGATACTAACAAGAAGAATAGAAGGCCGGACTTTGTGCAGGAGTGCCGGGAGTTGCAAAAAAACTTTTTGGACTCGTGCAAAAGTCTCTGGGCCCGGTTTGACCTTTTGCTCATGAGTTTCGGTATCATCGTGCTTATTCTCTCGTTCATTGTTATGGTCACATACTCCAGGTCCATTCCGGCCGTGCGTGTGCTGACCATGTCGTTTGAGTTTATCGGCTCCGTGATTGCCATGTCCCTTTTAGGATTGGTTTTGAGTTTATCCATCTACGTTGTGTTGACGCCTCAGGCCATCTCGTTGAAAAACTGTCTTCTTGCGGGGGTGGCTTTGGGCATCACCATTGGCTTCTGGGCTCCCATCATGGACCGGTTCAGTCTTCCGTGGCTCTGGCACCAGGTCTGGGATTTTTTCGTGTACAACCTCAATTCTTGGTCACTTTTGAGCTTGGTGTTTGTGCTGCTTCACCTGATGATCTTTGCGTCCAATTCGTATGTGATTTGGGAGGATAAATTGGTCAATTTCTTCATCTCCACCTTTGGGTTCTGTTGTCTTTATGGCACTATGATCATGCCAATGAGTGCTGGCAAAACAAAAGAGAAGAAGATCTTGGGCATCATGCACTCGGTAACTTTCATTGTGCTCTCCCGATTGGTTTCCATGATCAACTCTTGTCGGGAGGAACAAATGCCATACTGTGAGCCCAGCTTCAAAACCACGCGGACCAGCGTGGCTATGCTATATGTATTGGCGGGCCTTCTTCCGAGGGTCATCAAGGCCTTTTACCAGAACTTGCTGTCGTTCCACTCGGCTGCTCCACTTTGGATCGAGACCGGCTTGCCCATATTAATGCTCATGAATGCATTCTATTGGACGTTGGAGTTGCTAGAGAATGATGACTCTACGCAACATGCTGTCCGGACATATGTGGGGCCGGAGTTGGTACGGCTGGTCAAGTTGGGGCTTGCCCGGCTAGTGCTTTTCGTATCTTTGGCGTTGGCCAACTTCAGCTGGTCTCGAGGTCCATTGTGTGTGAAGATCGAGATCCAGAGAAATGACGGAATAGACTCCAATGAGGACCTGGCTTCTTTAAGGGAAACCGTCATGGAGAGACTGAGGGTGGAGATTGCTGAAGACGAGACGTTGGACCAAGACCCTCAAGGCGTCGTCGGCCAAGACCCTCAAGGCGTCGTCGGCCAAGACCCTCAAGGCGTCGTCGGCCAAGACCCTCAAGGCGTCGTTGGTTCAGGCCAAGAGGATTTGGAGGGGAAGCAACGCTTATCATCGCCAGTTCCTCCTCCTCCCCAACCTTCGGCCGTGATCTTGGGATACGGCAACGTATATGGGTCAGCGTATTTCCTCCTTGTGATCAACTTTGTGGCGGCCATTCTCCTAGTGATGAAGCCCAAAGGCGCCATTTCCATCAGCATTTTGGTGGTGCAGATCTTGACGTTGTTGGAGCTCTATGACGTGCTTGAGCTAGGCAAAAACTTGATTGCTCCAGTGATGTTTGGGCTTCTTGGGTACCAGCACTTTTTCAGCACGGGCCACCACGCCACGATCCCATCCATCCAATGGGAGGTCGGCTTCATGACCACGCAGACCATTCTGTTCCCCTTCACCCACTTGAACATCTTCCTCAATACCTTTGGCTCGGTGATGTTGGTGTGCATCTCCATCCCGTTGATCACCGTGTGGAGGTTGCCTCCATCGTCCAAACCCATCACCGTGCTCTCGCAGATCGTCACCAACATGACCACGTTGATCACGTACCAGACGTTGATCAGCGTGCTGAACTTTGTGTTTGCCGCTCATTTCCGCCGCCACTTGATGGTGTGGAAGATCTTTGCGCCTCGCTTTATGTTCAGCGCCATGCTCTTGGTGGTGATGAACGTGACCTTGATCTTGGTGACCTTTTGGTTTGCCACGGGCCGCGTTTTGAAACAGGTGAACCGTATTTTTGGAAAGTGACCTGGTCCACTACACTACACACTACACTACTACACTACACTACACTACTACACTACACTACACTACTACACTACACTACACTACTACACTACACTACACTACTACACTACACTACTATACACTACTACACACTACACTACTATACACTACTACACTACACTACACTACTATACACTACTACACTACTACACACTACTACACTACTATACACTACTACACTACACTACACTACACTACTACACTACACTACACTACTACAGATGCTAAAGTCTCTCTGAGTTTACTTCCACCATCGTAAAGCATTTCTAGAAATCACCATAATAAAGTTATTGTTGACGTATCAGCTCCAGTTCCCCAAGGGTTAGAATTGTCAAGTGAAGGAGAGGGAGAGTCAAAAGAGGGAAGTCTGAAGTCTGAAGTCGGGATCAGTGGAAGTCTGAAGTCAACAAACTGGTACAATCTTGTTGCAAAGGATCTCGTTACCAACGTGAGTCAGTCGCGAGTCCCAATGAATCGGTTGGACAAGGTTCGTTGGGGATTTCCGGATAGTGGCTTTTGTTCCTTCGATGGGTTTTCTCTTTGGTTTGGTGCACAGTCATAAAACAGTCTTTCTCACCACCGCTGTAACACACCAAATTCGAAGGTCACCACTACCACCAAAAACGATATTATCATCTCTCCGAATCAGACATGATACTTCTCTCTTGCAGTGATCCTCGAGGTTATTGCCCACTTGAAACAAAGATCTTTCGCAAGTTGCATGTGAACATTGCTCATTGGGGAATGTGACCAAATATTTCTTCACACTCCTTTCAAACACATTAATGATTTGGTCAGCAATGTAGACTTCCATAATAAAGATCATAAGGTGAACACTCTGCCATTCCTCTGACCTTCTATTCTCTGGAGTAACTTCTGGAAGCCTGACCATTGAGCGCCACTTCATCAGATGACTGTGTAGAGACTGTAGCTTCACCCAATATTATTAGTCCACTATCTATCCATTTCAGGTCTGAAGTAAGAAGTCTGAAGTCGGGATCAGTGGAAGTCTGAGTCCAGTATAGTTCTGAGTCCAGTATAGTTCTGAATCCAGACTGAAATCAGGTCAATTGACCAATTGAGTTAGCAGAACAGGAACCAGATCGCAGTTAGAACCACAAGACATTCTTGGTTCAGAAACCACATCAGTAGACATTTCCGAGGTGATTGTTTAGATCCCCAAATCACCAAATAACGAGTTCTGAGTTCCGAGTTCTAAGTTGTGATCCGAAACCAGTAGTCAGAGTCATGAGTTCTGTAGTCCAACTTCAGACTTAGTAGAGTCAGATCCGAGACCCGAGCTAGCCTTAGGAGTTTCTCCAGATCAGTGATCCAAACACCAGGCTTCCGTGACCCAGTGCCTCAAAGACCACTTATCAGACCATAGTTAAGGCCCATATAAGTAGACTCCAATCCGAGTCCAATCAGAGACTATCGGTGATTCAGAGTCCAATTAGTCAAGGTCCAAACTCAATAGAGCCAGAAACAGAAATCACAAGTGACTTAGCTTATAGACCACTAGTCACTGGATTTTTCATCCTATAGTCATTCAGTGGTCACTAGAGTCACAGGAGTCACAGGAGTCACAGGAGTCACAGGAATCAGTAGAATCCAATCAGCAGTCACTGAGCAATTTAATAGTCACTGAGCCATTCAAAAGTCACTAGAGCATCAAGAGACACTAAAGACACAAGAGTCACTGGAGTCACTGGAGTCACCAGATTCATGAGTCTAACTTCACTGAATCCATAGAAATCACTAGAATCTTTCAGTAGTCACTGAGTCATTCAAAAGTCACTAGAATCTTTCAGTAGTCACTGAGTCATTCAGTAGTCACTAAAGACACTAGAGTCAATCAGTAGAATCCGATTTCAGAGACGACCAGTCATTGGATCCATGGAAATCAGTAGAGTCACTAAAGCATCAATAGTCACTGAGTCAATCAGTACTCACTGAGTCAATCAGAAGTCACTTAAGACACTAGAGACACTAAAGATATTAGAGATCACTAGACTCAAAAGTCACTAGAGTCATAGGTCTAACTTCACTGGATCCATAGAGATCAGTAGAGTCACTGAGTCAATCAGTAGTCACTAGAGTCGTTCAGTAGTCACCAGATTTTTGACTGTGGATCCAATTTGATTGCAGATTGCTCTCAATAGGGGTATAAGAAGAAAAAGAATATTTTATTGGGGAATTTTATTGGGGAGTGCGGGAGTGCTTTTTATATATTCGCATGGTTGCAAAAGATGAAACCCCCCTTTCTAATTACATGCACACCTGCATCAGCTGCGAATATATAAGAAGGCAGCCCCACCCCCCATGTTTATTTCCCCCGTTAATTTTTTTAGTTCTTTGAGCTCACATAATTTTTAGCTATTTGCTTTGAGTCGTTTTTAGCTATCTACTTTATGTTATTTGAGCTAACATTCTAAAGTGATGTCAATGATGACGGGGCCAAGTTGGAGTTCTTGGAGATGAGCAAGCTGACTTCCTAGAGAAGGAGAGACGTGCAGAGGAAGTTTTGATCCTCCGCTTCGACTTGAATACTGGCCCAATTGGGCACTGGCCCAAGAAAAAAGAGCCCTTATTTTTGCTTGATGATGGTTACCTATGCTGTGACGATTACATGTCCAACTTGGTGATTGGTTTCGACACGATGCACTCCGTGTTCATGTCTCTTGTTGGTGGGAGAGCCTTGCTCATCGGTACCATTTGGGCCATTTGGGCCAATTTGTGGCGTCAATCATTCATGAATGGGTCCCGAAGCTGTTCATAAAGACTAGCATTTCCAGCATTCCCAGGATTTTTGTTTCAGCGTTTCCAATTTGGTCGGTCTTGAATCAGGCTAGTGTACTTTGTGCATACGTTCCACTGGGGAACAGCTCGTGTTTCCATCTATCTAAGGGTGTACAGATGCAGATCGAAAGTGGAGTGGTGGAGTGGACCAGTACACCCTAAGATTACTTGGATGGACTTGTACATCTGGACTAATGGGGTGTTGCGGATTGACCCCAAAATTGGGTTCAAGTTCATGTACCTGGTTCTGGTACACTGGCCAAAACTCCCTTCACCTTTTCTGATTCCCAATTGCCTTTGAATTTACTGAATCTACTGATTGAAAAATGGCCCCTAAGAATTGATTGAAAAATGGACCCTAAGAATTGATTGAAAAATGGACCCTAAGAATTGATTGAAAAATGGACTCTAAGAACTGGCTTTGAGAACTGACGTCATGGACCTATTACGAAACGATCTAAAATATCGTTTATTGGCTTCTTTTTATTCTAGGTCTCGCCTGTTCAACATATACTGTGGAGTTCTTAAACACACCACTTCAAGCAATGGAAAACTACCATGCACTGAGGGTGCTTTCCCAATTACCATACTCAATTGATTTATACACATGACAGTGATATACTTCCATGGCATGTCCTAGAAGCACTGATTGGGGTGTAATAATTGTGGAGTGTGATAATCGAGTTGGAGTGGCGGAGAGGACTTTTGAAGTGGTTTTATGGGAAGTTTTTACTTGAGCTTTGCCAAATTGGACAATCGACGGGATTGAAAACTTGGACTAGTTTGATCAATAGGAGTTATTTCACACCTTTTTCCGTTCTCCAACGACTTGAGTTTCTCGACTATGCTCAAATCCTCAGCTCCCTAGTTACCAGGGCCTGATTAGTACACTAGTGTGTTTATATTTTTTGGGTCCTTATTCTTGTCACATTGAATCTGGAATGTCTAGAACGATCCCGGGTTTCTCTGGGTCTATGGATAATTCCAAGCTGAGAACACAAGCTGAGAATACTCCATGCCAAGTGGGGTAGGCTGAAAAGGTCCCAAAAGAGAGTTACATGGACATAATAATTTTTGGATCCAAAAAATTTGGATATATCTCTGAGGAGTTGGTGATGCCGTCTGTGGCTTTTGCATTAGCTGGTGTTGCAAGCGCATGGAAAGCAGCCTTTGGAAAACAAGCCAAGTTATATATTCGCATGGTTGCAAAAGATGAAACCCCCCTTTCTAATTACATGCACACCTGCATCAGCTGCGAATATATAAGAAGGCAGTCCCCCCCCCTCTTGATTTCCCCCTCTTAATTTCCCCATTTTTTTCCTGTTTCTTAGCAATATGCCNTCCCCCCCCCTCTTGATTTCCCCCTCTTAATTTCCCCATTTTTTTCCTGTTTCTTAGCAATATGCCTCAGTTTTTTGAAGTATTATAAATAGCATTCAATCCGTTTGCTGGTGCCAATATCTCAGCTGATTCCCTTGAATATGGCCGATTCATGACCAGGTCAATCTTGATTAAGTGATTTGAATATAGAACACAGAAATTGCACAATCCCTCCTCAGTCCACAGACCATCCACAGACCATCCACAGACCATCCACAGACCATCCACAGACCATAGACTAGTTCTATACTGCTTCTCCTAGACTGCATAATAGAGTCGATTCTAGCATACTCCACTATACTAGTCTAGTCTATTCTATAGGTCACATAGAAACTCGACCACCATTCAGTTATCTTATTGGTAGGCTGGCTGAGCATCGGGAGATTCTTGAGCATCGGGAGATTTGAGCACCGCTTGCATGCCTCCTATTTGCCTGAACTTTTTGTTCTGCCTACAACTTTTTGTTCTGCCTACAACTTATAGAGCAAGCAAATTGACCTTGTTGTTCTTTATCATTGGAAATTGTGTTACTGGGGTTCCCCTAGGAAGGAAACCAGAGCTATACATCTAGATGATTTGGCCCTTTTGCCATGTAACCGTGATCATTGAATCGGCCATCTTCCCATTGGTCTATCCCCTTTGTCTATCTATGAATCATGATAATCTTTGGATTTAACTGAAGAAATGAACAATGAAGAGATGAACAATGAACAATGAAGAAATGAACAATGAACAATGAAGAAATGAACAATGAAGAAATGAAGAAATGGGTTTTTGGTTTTGGTTTTGGTTTTGGTTTTGGTTTGGTTTGGTTTGGTTTCTGATTTCAAGGAGTACGTTGCTCTTTTACCAAAGAAACCTCGCATAAAGGATGTGAAAATGATCTTGGTGAAATGAGGGATCATCTTGGAGAACACATAATTACAATGAGTCTTATGTCTGTTCAGAGCAAGACCAATAATAGAGTGTCCAAAGATTCTCCCCGAAGAAATCAAAAAAATGACATTTCAAAGGTCAACTGCCAAACCTGCCAAAAATTGGTCAACTGCCAAATCGGGTATAAATTGGTCATTCAGCCAGAACCTGCAAACCCCCAAACCAAAAGATGAAGATTAAACCAAAAGATGAAGATTCAACCAAAAGATGAAGATTAAACCAAAAGATGAAGATTAAACCAAAAGATGAATATTTCCTGAATGAACAGTATCAGACATTCTATGAAAAAAAGGGTTTTCATGGCTGCAAAAACACCATGGAATGTCCTGCACATGCACAGGGTTCATACCAGAAAAGAAGAAAAGAAGAGTGTGTTTCAAGTGCGGTTGAAGAAAAGGAGTTCATTGAAAAAGGTATTTTTCTATCCAAAAGAGAATTTCCTGATATTCACTTGGACGACTTTAATAAACTTCAAGTTTAGCTGAAGAATCTGAAGTTCTTGGTGATGATGCTCGAATCATCTTCACCGTCCTACTTTCAACAAAACGGGGACTGTCCGCTATGCCTCTAAAACAAACCCTTAACAATCCAATAGGAAGGTTAGACGGGTCAACGCTATTGAACAATTTTGGCAGAAACCCGCTTCGAGTCACCTTTGGTTGTTGAATTGTTGAATCCTCCTCACTGCAAATGAAGTACTGCATATGGAGGGATTCCTGCTTGATTATTCCTGCTTGGACCATGAACACAATTATTTTTCTACTATTTTTCTGATTCTCCAGAAACGAATTCCACGTGCATTCGGTAGATTCTCGAGTATAGTGGATGGGTGCGAAATGGGGCCCTCGGATTGGCCCTCGGATTGGCCCTCGGAAGTGGACCCATTTTAAATCCTGCCACAGACCATATTTAATTTTTTAAAAAAACTTACCAGAGTTTCCGGAATTCCAGCAATCCACAGAACTAATCTTTAGTTTCAAATTTAGGGAAAATGGGGGTTTGCGTTGGGCCTTTTTCGGCTGACCTTGTCTGGTGCACGGGTGTGGCGCGGAGCAGTTCCGGGGGTTGCAGCCAGTTCCGGGGGTTGCAGCCATCTATTGGGCTTTCACCCCTGGTTTAACTTCATAACCTGGAACTATTACGAAATTGGTTTCTAACCCATTAGTCAGTGTGGCCCATCGGAGGCCACGCCACCCACTGGCTCCTGCATGTATAAAACTAAGCACTTTCATCTGGACATACTCACGTACTGCATGTAATACCACACTGTCCACTATAAGCTACACACCAGGTGTAAACAATCAAGTGATAAAAAACTGTAATTTCTTTATATTAATGCTTTGTTAAGTATGGTCATAGACGTAGAAAGTAAATAGTAATAAATCCGGGGACAAATATACAGGAACCAAAAGCCTAAGGGAATAATTAAGGCTGATAATAAAGAATATTAATTCGTCGTAATTCGTTCGTGGATGGTTCTGAGTTAGCGATAAAGGAGGGTCAGAGAATAGCCTTTGTGTGGCTTTAAAAGGGGCTTAAAAAAAGTAGGGTGAGAAAACATGGGGGGGAAACACGGGTATTTATATTTTTGAGGGGGGAGGGGAAGGTGCGGGGCCCCGAATTGCAGCCACGGAAAAATCCCTCACGAAATTGTCTATAAAAAGGCCATGCGCACCCCGATTTTTAGCGACTTCTTTTTTTCATTTCTACATCATTTTTGCCACTGGAAATAACAGTATGGGCAGTTGGTTTCATTGACCCATTGACTAGGGAATAGACTAAGAAAGAGATCTGCCCATAAAAAAAGGTTGAAAAAAAAGGTTGAAAAAAAGGTTGAAAAAAATAGGGTTTAACCTCAATTTACGGCAGGATAAAGAGATATAGACAAATTACCCAAGGCAAGAAATCACGACAAGTTAAACTGACCTTGGGATGGAAATTGGGGATGGATTTATAAGCCGGTTTTGGAAACCAAATGGATGACACCAAACTATAAGGACGGATTATACTGAGACCAGGACTCCCTAGAGTGAAACATGGATTCGGAGATTCAAGATAAAATGATCATGGTTCTTTAAAAAGAGAGATGGTCAAGTCAAACCTTGAAGGTGTTATACCCAGGTTTAACAGTGACCAAGAAACCAATTATAAAACGATTTATAACAATTGATAACAATTTATAACGGTTTATGGCTAATCCAGTCATTGGGTTTTGCCCAATTATTTCGCCCAATTATTAAGTGACCTGTGCAATGTTTTCAAGAGGGAAAGAAGGGATTTCTTTCGAGGTGGAGATCAAGAGTTGGTCTGTAGAAGGAGCCAAAGGGGACAAGTGGTGGGGATCGTTTTCTAGATAGACCAGTACACCCCAAGATGGATGGAACTTACTCCCTAATGTGGACTGGCCATATTTCTGGCACAAGTCCAAGAAAACAACCTGGACATCACACCCTATGATTATGTTCAGTTATTTCATTTAGGAAATGAGCTCCTGCACATTTATCATAAATAAGAAAGAAAGTGGCTTTTGATGGGTAAAAAATATGGAGCAAACGTGGGGGGGGACATGGCTTTATATATGTTTTCGCGCATGCACGCGCGCACCCGCCCTTTTAAATTGCAACCATTTAAATCGCGCATACTTCAATATATAAAGAGCCACGCCCCTCGCATTATTTTTACAACCCACTTTTTATTTCTACAGCCATCCTTCCAACTCTTTAACGATTATGCAAGGAGTATTGCTTTACTGGCAGTATCTTACTTGTCCCTTTGTGGCTCCCCATACTCCACTGAGATATTAGAGAGGGTCCACCACATTTACTTCGAGTACGATCTCCCAAGTCATTTGGGAAGAGTCCAAACTCTCTGAAGACCGCTCAATGGACAAGCTATTGGCAACGCTGACTCGGACATCTCCAAGCT
>NKZZ01001280.1:0-11148 GCA_002370815.1 Metschnikowia hamakuensis
TTTTGGTGCGAAAGCGTAGGGGGAAACGAAAAGGTGCGGGTCTCACCGTGGAACACATGTCACGAGACTTGTATATAGGATCGAGATAAGAATGAATAGAAATGAGTCTAAATGGAAATGTAAGAAATTCTATCATGTGTCAATATGTGATAATGTAAAAAGATATAATCTAGTATTTGGAAGAATGTAAAGATGATATGAAAGAATAAAAATGTACCAAAGAAGGTTAACAAATGTAAAATACATATAGAGATGGAATGGTTCCATAATAAATAGTGATCGAAAGTAATGAAGATAATAAATAGTGTAGTATTCATTAAAACAAAACAAGTATATAAAGGTCAAGGAGATGGGTTTACTAAATGAAAGAGCGTATTGAACACCTCTTATAGAATTAATATGTATTACTTAAAAGGTAATTGTCTTAACCATTAGACTATTAACTCATTATGCCTTTGGAAAGAATTGAACTTACACTAGTCGCGCTTCAAGCGAATGCTCTACCATATCTCTATTAATATATCTATTATCAAATATCTAACTTTATATTCTCTATCATATTTACTATCCCCCCTAAAATAGGAAATTCTATTTCAGGGAGGTTTATTATTTATTCTTTTATATTACTAAGGGAATTGCGCCAATTGGTGGACTTTGACAATGAGTTTATGCGTCAAGCCGGCCAAAAGCTCAAGTGACGAGCCTCTCTTGAGGTTGTCCAAATTATCGGTGGTTTCCTTGGAATATTTGGTGGCATTGGACTGTTTTCTGGAAAATGGATGGTTATACTGATCGAAACCATCGGAAAAATCAGAAAAATCGGAAATATCGGAAATATCGGCTTTGGATCGACTATCAATCCACTCAACTAAACCCGTGGCTTCTGCCTGATTTTCTGCTTGGTTTTCTTGACTTTCTTGATTTTCTACTTGGATTCCTGCTTGACTTTTTGCTTGACCTTCGACTCTGCTGGCTACAGCTGCATCTGATGCGGTGCGGTGGGTCTAGCAGTAACACCCGAAATGGAAAAAAAGGCAGAAAAGACTAGGAAAAAAAGCAGAAAAGACTAGGAAAAAAGGTGCTGCTCTCATGGTAATATCAGGAGTATTGAATGGTTTATTATTGGGTATCGGGGGAGGGATTTGGGGGAAGAAATTGGGAGTTTGGGGAGGGGAAATGACACAAATGGCCTATTTATGGGTGCAATTAAGAAATATTAAGACATTTTAAGAATATTCGAAATATTAAGAAAAGTATTTGTAACAGAGTGTTTCTAGAAACTCTAGTGTTATTTAATAAGTGGGGTAGTGAAGACACTTGGGTCACGTGAACCTCAGAAGGATCTGCTCCATATAAATTCGGGTAAAGTTTAGGGACTTGGTGAATTAACCAAAGGGTTACCTGCAGTACGGGTAATTCCCTTCATGGTCTACTAGTCTAGTCTTGTAGAACTGAATTGGCAGATAATACTCGATCTTTGTGTTAGTCAACTCTCTGTATACAGGATTCATTATTAGTACTGGTAGAACTGGATAGTACATTGATTATATGAAATATTAGGAGAGTCTATTATTCAGACATATTGAGAAATATGAAGATTTATGAAGAAATATGGAGAATTATGAAGAGTCATGAAGAAACATAAAGAAATGTTAAGAAATAGAATAAAACAAATCAAGAAATAATACAAAATGTTAAGGATTCGTAAGATATAATAAGAAATATTATGAAATGTTAACATTAAGAATATTAAGAATATTAAGATGAATTGAGAAATATTGAGAGATGATATTTTGAAATTAAATGGTAAGAAGATTATAGCTACTAATGTAAATGCTACACTATATGCAGGTCTAGATTTTTGATATGAATTAAATCCACACTGATCAAATTATCTACGAGAATATTAACTATAAATGTCTAAATAATAGTAATAATGATATTAATTATGAAAGAGTACCAACTAAAATATGTGCCTGCAGCTGCGGTCAAATATCAAATATTAAGAAATATTAAGAAATGGTTAGAAATACTATGAACTTTTAGGAATTATTGTGAATATTAAATGTTACGAAATGTTACGAAATATGACTATATTAAGAATTATTAAGAGTTTATGACATATTGAAAAATATTAAGACACAGGAAGACATAGGAAGACATAGTAGGACATGGTGAGAAATTTTAAGAACAATAAGAAATACGAAAAATTCCTGAGAAATATTAATAATTCCTGAGGAATGTAATGAAATGTTAAAAAATATGAAGAAATATGAAGAAATATGAAGAGATAGTAAGATATGATAAGGAGTTCTAAGAATGATAAGAATTAATAAAAATTACTGAGATATTTAGAAGCACTGTGAATTTTTAAGAATTATTAAGAATATTAAATCTTAAGAAATACTAACAAAACACTAAGAATATCAAGAAGTTTTAAGAAATATGATCAAATAAAGTTCCCCTTTTTGAACAGCCTTTTTTAGACCTCCATGCTTTAATGTTCCCTGTCCAACACACCCCAATTATGTCTAGAATATCTAGAATGTCTTACAAAACTAACACTCTTAGGACTACTAATACTATACTTTTACACTTAGAGATTGATTGAATTTTGACAATCCTATCTACGTGAATATTAGGAAGATTATATCTAAATCATGATTATCAAGAATTATGAAGAATTATGAAGAAATACTAGGTAAGAATTATAAAGAATATTAAGACACATTAAGATATAAAGAAATTTCAAGAATTATGAAGAAGTACTTAGAAAGATTAAGAAATATTATATTAAGAAATATTAAGAAATATTAAGAATTATAAAGAATATTAAGACACATTAAGATATAAAGAAATTTCAAGAATTATGAAGAAGTACTTAGAAATACTAAGAAATGTTTAAAACCCAAAAGAATAGAATGTTAAGAATATTCAGAAATACTAAGAAAGATCAAGGATTCTAATATGGTGAAGAATGAAACCAGTTCAGGTTCGTGCGTAGGGATACCATGAGCTACAGTGGAAGTGCAATCTCGAGCAATCCGAAAACCAGAGATGTTCTGATGTTTCATATCAGTTCCACTTTCATTTTGGTTCCGTTTCAAGGCTTTTCTGTTTCAAATGGCTTCAGTAGTTGGTGCAGTTTATATACAAGCAGGACATCATCCATGGTGGGTAGCAGGGTGTACTGGGACACCCGCACACACGGCCTTGACTTTCAGGAACACATCCTGGGACAGGATAACTCTAAATATAGTTTTTTCGAGTATTAAACAGGAATCGAAAATACAGGAATCGAAAATACAGGAATCAAATATACAGGAATCAAGTATACAGGAATCGAATATACAGGAATTGAAGATAAATTCTGGATCCCGTATGCAGGGGTGGAATCCGGGAGTAAATTCTGTGTGGAGTATTTTTCATTTGGTGTGGAGCGCGTTACATGAGTGCGCTTTTCTATTAAGGCCGAATTGGGATGATCGATTATTAAAGACGGTAAATTCTGGTTTTTAATGAGAGGTTCTCTATACAGTCTATAAATAGTATTGATAAAAAGTTCAAGACGAATCCAAGGATTATTCCTAAATTACCAAAGAATTAATCACGAGTTTTATTTATAATCTATGACATTTTTCATAATATAATTATCTTATTAAATCATAAATTGATACGCGATGTTTCTTGACATTTTTCTGACCTTATTTACTTTTTTTATTTTCAATTTTCTGAGATCCAACTTCTCACCATTATCTTGCGAGAACAGACAAGGGCCTATAGTGTTTGCCTTTTTGGTTTCATGAAAAAAGAACTGGGGCTCTCTTTTGAACCGGGCAATAGTAAAGAATTGGTGGCTTTTTTTTCACTTCCAGTAAAGGGAGTTGGGGAATGACTTTCTCAATCTCGGCTATGGCCTTGTCACCATGGTCCGACATGAGACTGTTAGCAACTGACTTTAAAGTAAGCACTTTTTCAGGCAAAAGAAGTGGCTTTTTGCATTGACTTTTGCTTTCGAGGCGGGACCTTGACCTTTCGGAAGACTGCAGGATCTGACCATACTCCCTGGAGGCAGGAAAATTGCATTCGGCTTAGCATAAGCTCAATGTATTGTTAGACAGTTTACTGAATTACTAAGGAAACGTTTAAAGCTGGATTTGAATCTCTATTTAAATTTGTAATTGTTCAACTAATTCTTTACGTACTTCTGGAAAAGCTACACCATCGGACGATGGATCTGGTGCGGCCTCCGAGATGGATGAGTGCGGCCTCCGAGATGGATAAATGCGGCCTCCGAGATGGATAAATGCGGCCTCCGAGATGGATCTGGTGTGCGGCTCATGCACGATAAAGTGGGCATCTCAAAATTGACGCGCGCGCATGCACGCATTAGGACTTCAAAGGCTCAAGTTTGAAGCAACTGGCAAAAAACATCAGGCTTATTTTCTCATCTCTCGACGCAGGGGGGCCAAACATCTCCCAAGTGTCCAGATGTACCTGCACCTACTCATGTATGACTGCCATATAACCAGTGGCTCTTGGCCGTGGTCCCAATTGGGAGTTCAAAGTAACTTGTTTAATACATTCACACCACCAAACCAAAGTATAAGACCAGACGTTTCCCAGCCCCAATTTTCTAATTCTTCACTACTCTCTTCTCCACCTCTCTACCTCTCTAAACAACTCGACTACCATGAAATTCACCTCTGCTATTCTTGCTTTGACCGCTCTTGCCTCGGCTGCACCAACTGCTTCCACCGGCCTTGACTCTTCTGCATCCACCGTTCTTGACTCTTCGGCCTCGGATGTGGTTCCCAAAGAGGCAATTTTGGCCCAGGTGAAGTTAAGTGACGATATCGTTGCATTGTACTCGAACGACACTTCGGAGTTTGTTTTTATGAACAAAACCATTGTGCAGCAAGCCAAAAACGAGGCTTCTTTGAGTAAAAGAGAGGCCTGGGGTTGGGTTAGAATTTTGCCCGGCGAGCCAATTTGGAAAAGAAACCAAGAACCTGAATCTGAGTCTTCTTTGAAAAAAAGAGAAGCTTGGGGCTGGGTTAGAATCTTGCCTGGTGAGCCAATTTGGAAGAGAGAAGACACCGAGTCTGAAACTTCGTTGGAAAAAAGAGACGCTTGGGGCTGGGTCCGTATTTTGCCTGGTGAGCCAATTTGGTGATTTTTTTTCTTGAAAGAGACTCATAAACTGACTGATAATTAAGCAACTAATATACAAAATTCTCACTACCGTTGTAGATATATATAGTAAATTTTTTAGAACGAATAAACTGGTTTTTGACTCTACACTGATCCATTACGTTTTCTTGAAAATAAAAATTTTAACGTGTTCAAGGTGTTTTTTGACGGAAATTTTGTATTTATATGTTCTTCCTGCATATACGCCGCAACACTTCACTCCTTTATATTTTCAGTAGATTACATTTCCATTGAATCTGAGTTTGTAGGGGTTCTTTTGGGGATGTATTATTAATATTAAATAAAAGTATGGGTCATTTTCTTGTGTTTTTGTAGAACTAGTGCTGTATTTAGTTTCAGCGTTATATGCAGTACCTTTCTATTTTCTAACATTCTTGGCTTTAACAGTACCTCAGAGTGTAGTGAATAAGATGTGGTTTTGTATAATTTTCCAGCTACAGTTCCGTTTATGTTAGTGGTGTAGTGGTGTGGGTATTGACTTTATGAATAGTGGTGGTGTATTCCGGGGGCAGCGCACCCGTGCACCAGACAAGGTCAGCAGAAAAAGGCCCAACGCAAACACCCCTAATTTCCATCGTACAACAATATAATTTAGTGTTTTGAAAAGCTGGAATTCCGGAGACTCCACCAATTATTTCTTGGAATTCTTTATGGTTTGTGAAAGGCTTTAACGGCGGCCAGGGTTCCAGTTCCGAGGGCCCTAGAAAACAAAACCCACCGCTATACACACTACTACTATACTATATTAGATTCTAATGATGGTAAATACAAACTTTTGTTGCTAGAGAGACATAATCAAATGTACTTAAAAATCAAGTACAGATGAATTTGAACTTTGGTAGATTGTATACAGGACAAAAAACATTTGTGGTGGTCCGTACTTTTATTTTATGGTTTTTTTTTGGGTGTTTTTATGACTACTTTAGGGAAATTATGACTCAATTTATGAAGTTTGCTCGATGTATAAAATGAAAGGGAAAGGGTTTGTCTATGAAAATAGTTATGAGTCACTCTATTTATATGCAGTCCCATACAAACATCATGAAGTCATGGCGTCCAGAACCCTCAAATCCACCAATCTTGGATGAAAATTTCCCGGAATTCATAGTAATTTATGGTATTTCATGGTATTTCATGGTATTTCGGTTTAAAAAGGGCAATTCCCAAATTTGATTACGTAATCATGGCTTAAAAAAGTATAAAATAGACAAAAAACTTCATAAATTTCACAGTAGATTATTGTGCTAAAACAGCAGAAATCAAGATAAATTGGATGAGTCTAAGACACAAAAGTTTGGATGGATATTTGGTATAATCGTGTTTTTTTCGATAAAAAAATGTACCAATCGTCAATTTTTGGTCCTTTAAAATGGTCGATTTCTAACGATAATGGGAAATACATCGTATAAGTGAATTTCAGCAAAAAATAATTACTGGTACTTCTAGTACTAAACTCTTCTTCTTATAATCCTCGGACGTATACGAGGTGGAGGAGGTGGAAATGTGGAGTAGTTTGGCAATGGTTTAAGAATTTCGGGTCACATCCGTTATATGCAGGTCGCTCGAGGTATAGACATATAATTCTTTTATAGACATCTTTTTGAACTGCTCTTTATCAGCTAATAAAGAGATAAAAGCTCTTCTTTGCAGATCAGAACCTGAGACTATAGCGAGGCCAGACACTATAGCGAGACTCACCAAATTGTAAGTACAGTATTGCCAAGAACAGCTATACCATTGTATATTCCGTCTCTTCCATTCCATCTATAACATATAAAAGCAATAGACAATTGGAAAAAGTAGAAGTCGAAGCAGAAGCTGATGGGAATGACCCATTGGCGAATATCAAGCCCAAAGACCCAAAGGCCTGGAGACCTAAAGACCTAAAGACCTATAGACCTGGAGCACATAAAAGATCAGTTGAAACCTCAAAACTCGGAGACAAACTCTCAAAGGGTCGAAATTCCTCGGGGACTTCTCAAAACTAGTCTATGACTCATGTAGGGCTGTTTGTTATGGCAGATAACCGGTCAGTATTGCTCAAAAAACTGGGAGAAGTCGGTATTGCTCATCAATGCCCGTAAACTGCTTGGTTCGGGCTACCGATGTCTATGACTTGACATAAGTAGCATCGATTTTTTGCAAAGATTCACCCAAACACAAGCGGAGTTTCCGTCTATAAGCCGTCGGATTGGATGTTTGGAGAGGGTTGCCCTCGAAATAAACCGTATCCAAATCCGGCAAAGTTCCCAATTCGGAAGAGACCTCCTCAAACGACGAAATCTGGTTATATGAGCACCAGAAATCGGTAAGATTCTTCAAATGCGATAAATTGGCCAAATTAGTAAGCCGGTTCGACGTCACATCAAGCACCGTAAGTTTAGTGTTTGCATTTAAGTTTTCGATCTCAGCAATGCCATTGTGCAGGAGGTACAATTCCTCCAAATTGACCAAATTCTCCAAACCCTCGATTTTAGTAAGCCGGTTCGATTGAATCAGGAGAACACGGAGATTAGCCAAATTCGATAAATTCATCAAACGCCCGATTTTATTTTTGCCAAGCCATAATTGCTCCACACTTGCCATCTCAAGCATTTCCGGCCCGATCTCATCGATCCGGTTTCCCCCCAACTCAAGGTTTTTAAGTTGTTTCAACGTCTTCAAGTTCTTGATTTCCCGGATCTTGTTCTGCACAAAAAACAAGTTTTCCAACTTGTGCAACCGGTCGATATTCTTGATGTTCTTGATTTTGTTGAAGGAGAAATCCAAACTGGTCAAATTGGTAAATTGGTTGATGGAGCTACTGATATGGTTAATCCTGTTATCGTAGAAATCCAATTCCTCCAATTTTTCCGGCTTCAACGCCGCCATTCCACTGACGGAGGTAAGGATGTTTTGCCTTAAGCAAAGCAGCTCCAAATCGGTGAATCTCTGGAGGTTGAGGTCTTCCAAATTGGTGATTTTCAAGTGAATCAAGTCGATGTAATCGGTTTTCGAGTCGTACTCGTTGGCCAAATCGGCGTCGGCGTCGATCTGCTCGGGGTGGAGATCCGGAAGTACAGTTCCGGGGTACTCCACGGCGCCATTATCTTCTTCTTCATCGCCGTCTTCGTCGTCTTCATCTTCAGTATTGCTGAGACTAGCATCCTGGAGTTTCTGAAGAGTCTCCTCCTCGTCTGGGTGGGGGTGGGGGGGTTCGGGGGCACTCATTGGGGGTGTACCTGATGTTTTCCACACCGGTACACCAATATATTGTGGTCACGTGCACTTGGATCACATGATGCGAGTAACGTGATGATATACACGTGACTTTTATCACGTGTGATACTTTCCGTACACCAATTGTAATACGACTCCCGTTAATGTCTACGTTCCCATGATAACAATTAAATTCAATTCAATCAGCAATGGTATTTCCGAAAGGGGTGTGCAGCGTTTGGCACGCGACCAATCAGAGGGTGCACATTTAAAGCGCCCTCTACTACACATTCTCGACATCTAGTTCATTAGTTATATACAGCTAGGCCGGAAACACGTGCAGGCCCAAGGACCCCGGGATCCATAATAACGCCACATCAGCCAAAGCCAAAAGTCAATGTCAATGTCAAGTCAAGTCAAAGCCAAGTCAATGTCAAGTCAAGTCAAGTCAATGTCTATACACTGATAGTATGGGTGTACGGGTGTACAGACCACCGACTATGACTGTAGATTTGAGACTCCACCAGCTGGACACCGACTGGGGACCAACTGACTTCACCAATTGAACTGACTTCACCAACTGGGGACACTCTGGCAACGACTGAATGATCGTTGAACCTACAACTTCTGCTCCTCCTCGTAAATGTAATCCACGGCCTGGCCCACGGTCTTAATCTCATCCGAAACCTTGTCAGGAATCTCCAAGTCAAACTCCTCCTCCAAAGCAACCAAGGCCTCGACGGTATCCAAGGAGTCCAAGCCCAAGTCCTTTTGGAAGCTGGAGTCCAACGACATCTTGGATTCCTGTAAAGCAGCCACTGTCTTTAAGGCCTCGAAAGCGCGCGAAGTGACCTCATCTTTGGAGATCTTGGCGTCGGCGTAGAAACGCACGGGCTGGGCAAGTCTAGCGATAGGAGCCCTGGCGACGGGAATACGGGCAGCACGGGCGGCGATTCTGAACATGGCGGTAGTTGGTGGGGAATAGAGAGGCAATGGCAAATGAGCACTTGGGAGTGGATGTTGAGGAGAGAGCCGGAGCGCGAGGAATTTTTCGCGTCACGTGATGGGAATTATATGCAGGTATAAGGTATCTTTCAACTTTTCCTCCCAATTTTCTACCCCCGATATAAAGGCTGAAGTAAAGCTGAAGTAAAGCTGAAATAGATACTGAAATAAATGCCAAATTCCCTAAATATTTGGAAGCTAATCTTGACCTCCGTACACCAATATGTTCCTGGCAAACCATAAGAGGACATGGAAGTTCGAATTGGGGCCCAAAATGGAGGCACATGATTGGCGGACTTAGTCAAAAGAAGATTATTGGTCTTCCCAACAAAGAAACCTCACAAAAGGTACGTGAAAATTATTTTGCTGAAATGAAGGATACTCTTGGAGAGCAACAAAACACCATGAGAATTATGTCTGTTCAGAACAAGACAGACTTCAAAGACCATCGCCCGAAGAAACCAAAATTTGATATGTCAAAGGCCAAATTCCGGGTTTGCAAGAGACCTCGTCATACAGCCAAATTTTGCAGAGCACCAAAGAAACCAAGAGATGAATATGTACTGAATCTTAGGGTGTAGGGTGTACTGCATCTACCACGTGAAGTGGTCTTCGCATGGACTCAGGTAGACCAGTACACCCCAAGATATTCATAGTGGGGTTTTCTCATAGACATGGAAGAGTATTCTCGTTCAACCCATGTTATCCAGCATGGAATCTTTTCCCATATCAACAAAGGTCTTAGGGATAACGAAAAGGTCAACCTTACCCATTATTTCAATTTCTTATTCTGCTCTTCATCCAGGCACCACAGCCACCACAGAAGAAGAATGGGAGGAATATGCATTGTCCAAGGGGTATTAATAAGAGATGGGGAGACAAACCCTCATCTTTAGTGTCCACCCCCAAATACTTCCGATATTCTGGACCCAATCTCTTAAAGAGTCGAAGCAAACAGCTCAAAATTAAAGAGAAACAATACGTCACTAGTCAAACTATCCAGGACTTACTGCCAAGAGTGGACTGGCCATATTTCTGGCACAAGTTCAAGAAAACAACCTGGACTTCTCATCCCTATGATTATATTCAATTGTTTCACCTAGGGAATGACCTCTAGCACGTCTATTATGTTTGAGGAAGAACCTGAGTTTGGATGGGTAAAAAAGATGGAGCGAATATGGGGTGAGGGGGGGGGGGACATGGCTTTATATATGTTTTCGCGCATGCGGGCGCGCACCCGCCCTCTTAAATTGCAACCATTTAAATCGCGCATACTTCAATATATAAAGAGCCACGCCCCTCGCATTATTTTTACAACCCACTTTTTATTCTGAAAAGCCCTCCTTCCTACTTTTTAATGATCTTACAAGGTGTATTGCTTTACTAGCAGTATCTTACTTGTCCCCGTTGTGGATTCCCATACCCCACCGAAATATTAGAGAGGGTCCGCCACATTTTGAATGTTCCATCTCCCAAGTCATTTGGGAAGAGTCCGAGCTCTCTGAAGACCGCTCAATCGATTATGCGGTTGGAAATCACACAGCCGAGCTTAAAAGATTGACCTCCCTCCAATCTACCGCCAATACATGCNGAGCTCTCTGAAGACCGCTCAATCGATTATGCTGTTGGAAATCACACAGCCGAGCTTAAAAGATTGACCTCCCTCCAATCTACCGCCAATACATGCCTGGTTGTCTACTTTTTCACACTAGACAATACAATTGTCAGAAA